>PVIR01009306.1:0-53735 GCA_004026965.1 Petromus typicus | reverse complement strand
CAAGCGCAAGGGCCCGGGTTCGATTCCCCGGTAACCACATAACAATACTGGGTGTGGAGACCCACACCCAGCAGCAACCAGTACCACATACCACAGTGCCGGGCGTGGTGGCTCACGCCTGTAATCCTAGCACTCGGGAGGCAGAGGCAGGAGGATTGTGATGTGAGTTTGAGGCTGAGCTCAGGGCCAGCCTGAACCATTTGTGGTTCATTTTTGAGACCCTGTCTCAAAAAACCTAAAAAAAAAAAAAAAAAAAAAAAAAAAAAAGATACATTTTTTAAAAAATGAAATACTATTTAGCCATAAAGAAATATGAACTTGAGACATTTCTAGGTAAACAGATGCAACTAAAGACTATACTTTTAAAAAATTGATTATATTGGTACATTTTATACATATATTATAAGCACATTCAAAAATGACAGTTTGTACCAGTACATGACACATCTTGATTCTCATTTTTTCGATTCCCCCTCCCTGCCTACAATCCCCAACTTCCTATATACATAAGCTGTTTCCTTTTCTACTATCATTTTTTAAAATTTCCTTTCTTTCCTTTCCTCTATCCTCCTTTTTCTCTTTTCATTTTAAATATTTTCTTTCTATTTCATAGTATCTATATTCAGTTTTAAACTCATTTATACCTTCAGCTTTTCATACCAGAGAAATGATGTGATATTTAAACATCTGTGCCTTGTTTATTTCACTTATCAGTATATTTTCTAGATACGTCCATTTAAGTATAAACGACTTAAATATGTCATTACTAATGGCTGAATAATAATCCATTTCATTAGAAAAAAAAAACAATGCATCTTCTTTATCCAGTCTCCGTTGATGGCATTAGACTCTATTTTATTAAGTGAAATAAGTAGAACACACATGTATAAATATCACATTGTCTCTCTGATGTGAGAAACTGAAATTATAAATAAGAGCCAAAATATGTAATAGATATTGTAAAGAAGGATTAAACTTCTCAAAATTATACCAGGAATTAGATACTTTATTAATAATTGCATGTTTTAAGCAAAAAGTTATGCTGTTATTAAGAAATGAGTTAAGAAACAAATTAAGAGTTGGAAGCATTCTTTTAAGATCATGATACACAATTATTCTCTAATTATTTTAATGAAAAAATATTTTATACAACTGTTTTATTGTCCTTATCATTATCTACTGTTATTACATTAAAATAAAAATACTTTAAGAGTAAAAGAGAGAAATGCAAATTAAAAAACACCAAGATTCCTTCTCAATGCAGAAAGAATGATTATGTTTACAAAATCAAATACAGAGGCATCTCAGTGCCTGAACTTAATTCTTTCCACTACTTTGGTTCCAAACTAAATGGATGACAGCCAAAATGAGTTGCTGCACAAGGACAGAATTGAACCTAATCAATGAATTTGATTCCATTCACATCTAATTCGGTTCATGACCAGAATCACATAAAAAATGAAATCTCTGAACTGAGACACAACTATGCTTTAATAACAACATGCTGGTGAGCCTGAGGGAAAATAGCATATTTTTATATTTTGATGGAAATGTAAACTAGTACAATCACTATGGAAATCAGTATGAAGATTCCTCCAAAAACTAAAAAAAGAAATTCCATTAAACCCAGTTATTCCTCTTAAAAAAAATTCCTAAAGTAGTTAGGCATCAAATCTAAGTGGTAGCAGCACATCTAAAAATAACTAAATATTAGAAAAACTGTATATGTTCAGAAGAATGGGTACAGAAATCGTGATATGTATAAAATGAAATAAAACTCTGTCACAGAAAAAGACAAAAAAGTTGAGCCATTTGAAGAAGAAATAGATGCACCCTGAGACCATAATGTTAAATGAAATACAGCAAACACAAAACATTAACCATTACGTGGTTTCTCTAATATTATGTACAAAACAAAAATAATTGAAAGGCTAAAAGAAAATCTAGAAAATAGATAACAGAGAGAAATATTTTGCAAATGTGAAAAAGACTAAGAAATTCAGGAGGGTGAAGGAGAGAAAGGACAGCAGATTCATGAATGAGCTTTAGCATGTTCACCACAGAAAAAATCAACAAGGTGAAATTAGAAATGAGAAAGACAGAGTTAAATAAATACTTTCAAAATCAATGTCTTTATAACTTTAGGATTTGGATATTTGTATTCTTCTTTCATTGATTGCATATACCTTTTGTTAATGACAAAATCATCAAGGTGTTGGAATATTTGTTAAGTAGAAGTACGTGGGTTATAGCTCTTCATCCCCACTTTTAGTGATTGCTAATCTACCACAAAGTCACCAAACAAGTATGAAAAATGAGCCTTATGCAAAATTTGACATTTTGCATATCACATTTTCATCCATATAAAAAGTGGAAAATCTGAAATACTTGATATGATTTTTCTAAAAACATTAAGTCAAACATTCCCTCAGTAGCTTGCTACTCTAATCTTCCTGTCTCTTGACTCATATATGAATTACACCCAACAATTACAGTTTTCACATCTAATGGATGTTTTCTTCTAGAAAACCATAACTATAAATTCCAGCCTTAAAATTATATCAATCAATGTCATTACTTTTCCTGCTTTACTTGAACACCAAAAACATTTCCTACAGCTACAGAGTTAACAATATGTGTTCAATACCTACAGTAAGCAAAACACTCTACACTCTATGGCATGTGGGAGATACTTGGAAAGTTTTTGAGCTGTGTATAAGCACTTTCAAATATAAACAGTGAGTGAATACACTCCACAGATATATTGGGGGGGGTGGACTCACACATCACTCTTTTCTGTTGCCACTACTGATATTCTAACTCAGATCTAATTCCCTCATACTGGAAATATTGCATCTTATAGATCCAATGCAAAATTAGATATTCCAGATGAAGCTGCATACGTTTTTTTATTTCAGTAACTTCAGTTCAATGGTAATTCACTATAATGGCTCTAATCCCTAGAAAACCAAATTCAAACTCCAGTTTAGAAAAGGACACTCTATCCCCAACCTATTTTTCCATCTTCACCTTCCATTTCTGTCCAAGGAAATTATCAATTATTTATTCTTTGAAGTAAACCACATCTTTCTTTATCACATTATAATTCAACTTATATGTATTTTTTCACTTACCAACTGTCCAAATACTACCTGTACTTAAATCCATACATTGAATGTATAACACACATGTATACCCAAGCATACTATCTGGCATATAGTAGTCACTCCATAAACATTTGATCAATTAAACTGAATTCATATGAATGGGTGAGAAGAGGGATGAAGCAGAAGGAGAACTTCACTAGAATTCACACAATCTGGGATAGAATTCCATCATCATCATTTAATTTCAGTTTTGTGGGTCTTGGTTCATTTGTAGAATAAGTATATTTGCTTTGACTATCTTATATGATATTTTTGAGGATAAAATCAGAAATTCAGTGGGAAATTATTTTGAAATGTATAGTCTTTATTACAACACTGATGATTTGTGATTACAAACACATATATATTCAAAACTGTTCATTTATAAAATACCCACCATTAAAGGGAAATGGTGTATGTACATACATGATTTCATGTTCCTGAAATATGTATTTTCTCAGACATCTCTCTGTACAATGTAATAAATAATCCTCTTACACAACAGCTAAAGCTTTGTAATGTACCAAGGCTTATTCTAGATTTCATAAAAGCACATAAATTCTGCACATAGAGTAGAAAAATTGTCATATTGCACTATCACTTGAGTTATTTTTGGCATCTGTATATGGTATAGTTCTTTAAAATATATTACAACCCTAAGAAAAGACCTAAAACCTTGAAATGATTGTGCCTAAGTAGGGTAATGATATAAGCAAATACTGTAGAAAACAGAGGGAAATATGTATATGTCCTGGTAATAATCTATATGGTAAAAATGTATATGTCCTGGTAATATCTAGCATGGTGGGATAACAATATATATTACTTCATAATTGTGACTCATGTGATATAGGCATAAAATGTATTTTCAAATGACTCAATTAACTTTAATAAAATATTATTTTTGTTGGTTTCATTTATTTATATATTACAAATCTATGTTAACATATTCAGCTAATTTAGTGTCTGTGGCCAAAAAACAGGAAAAAATGGCACACAATTCATTGCACATAATTTTCATGTGTTTGATGAAAATCATGACATTTTAGTTTAGTGCACAGTAAAAGATGTACATTTAGCTTTAATCTGTGGCTGATGGAAACCCAGTTTTTCCAGCACTATTTGTTAAAAAGGCTGTCTTTTCTCCATTGAGGATATTTGGCTCCTTTTGTCAATGATGAGATGGCTTAGTATATCAGGAGTTGTTTTTTTTTTTGTTTGTTTGTTTGTTTTTTGTTTTCTTTTTTTTAGGTTTTTTGAGACAGGGTCTCACTTTATAGTTCAGGCTAGCCTTGAGCTCAGCCTCAAACTCACAACACAGCAATCCTCCTGCCTCTGCCTCCCGAGTGCTGGGATTACAGGCATGAGCCACCACGCCAGGCACTGTGGTATGTTGTACTGGTTACTGCTGGGGTGAATCTCCACACCCAGTATGTATTGTATGTGGTAACCAGGGATCGAACCCGGGTCCTTAACGCTTGGAAGACAGGTGCTGGAACCACTGAGCTAACTCCCCGGCCCCTATCAGGAGTTGTTTTTGGTCTTTTAATCCATTCCATCAACTCTCGGGTCTGTTTCTTTGCCAGTACCATGCAGGTTTTATCACAGTGGTTTTGTAGTATAATTTCAAGTTGAGTATTGTGATACCCCCTGCCGTGTCTTTGTTGCCAAAAATTGCTTTTGCTATTCTTCTTGTTCCAAATGTAATTTCCTGATTATTTTTTCTACTTCTGTCAAATGTACTGTGGGGATTTCAATCTAGATTGCTGTTTTGGACGTGTGGCCATTTTCATTATATTAGTTCTGCCTAGCCAAGAACAAAGGTTGTCTCTACATTTTCTGATATCCTCTTCAAATGCCTTTTTTCACAGTGCTGTAGTTTTCAAAGTAGTGATCTTTTACTTTTTTTGTTACACAGATTCCTAGATATTTCATTTTTTGAAGGATAATATGAAAGGAATTGTTTCCCAATTCGTCTATCATTGAATTTGTTATTCATGTATAAGACTATGGATTTTTGAATGTTGACCTTATACCAAGCTAAACTGCTGAATCAGGCAATTAAGTCTAGCCATCTCTTGGCAGAATGTTTGAGGTGTATAAATAAAATATCATGTCCTTAGCAAATAACAACAGCTTAAGTTTTTTTTCTATTTCTATACATTTTAGTTTTTTCTCTTGTCTATTTACTATGGCTAATGTTTCCAGAGCTATATTAAAAAGGAGTAGAGTCCACATCCTTGTCTTGTTACTGATTTTATCATGAATAATTTGTTTTCAAGAGTTTAGTACATTGTTAGTTTGTCAGAGATGGATTTTATTAGGTTGAGATAGATACCATCTATTTCAATTTTTTAGACTCTATCATACAATGGGTGTTAGATTTTGTCAAATGTGTATTTTTGTATCTATTGGGATGATCATCCAGTTTTTGTCCTTGACTCTGATAATATAATGTATTGTGTTTATTGATATTTGGATGTTCAACCACTCTTGCATTCCTGGAATAAAGAGAACTTAAACAGAAATGTCAAACCTGCTAGAAGGAAGGACAGGTATAGTTCTTGGTGACACTGGCATAGAGAACAACCTTACGAACACAACCTCAGCAGCATTGGAACAAGCTGATTCAACAGTTTGGATCTCATCTTATTAAAAAGCTTCTGCACAGCCAGACAAACCCCAACCAAGCAAAAATCCTACCAACAATGTGGGAAATATTTTACCAGTTATTCCTCAGACAACGGACTACTACCTTGAATATACAAAGAGCTTAAAAAAATCAGACTCCCCAAATTTAAGTGTTGCATTCAAAAATGGGCATCTGTAATAAAGACATTTTTCAAATGAAGAAGTAAAAGTAGCAAAGAAACAAAGGAAGAAATGTTCAACATTACTGGTCATTCAAATGATGTACATGAAAACAACACTGAGATTCAGTCACTCCAGAAATAATGGTTGCTGTCAAGAAATCAACCAGTAACAAGTGCTATTGTGGCTGTGGGAAGAAAAGAACCCTCTCTCCTGTTAGTGGGAATGTAGACTGGTGCAACCACTGTGGAAATCATTGTGGATATTCCTAAAAATCTAGGGTTAAGTGCTCCATTTGACCCTGCAATGACATATATTTGTAGCAGCAGTTTGTAATAGCTAAATCCTGGAAATACCTCAAATGTTCATTAATTGGAGACTGGATAAAGATGGTGTTTTTTTTTTTTAATAAAATGGACTATCATTCATCCATAAATAATTATAAATTAGAGATATTTATGGCTAAATGAATACACATTAAGTATATAGCCATAAGTGAAATAAATAGGACACACATGTGCAAATACAGTAGTATTTATCAAGTATGAGAAACTGAAAGTGTAAATGAGGTCCAAAGTGTATGACAGGTATTGTTAAACTGGAGGAAAATGGGGGAGAGGAAAACAAAGAAGGAAAAAAGTTTGAAGGCAAAAATGAAAAAAATGGAAACAAAGGTTATGTACATAGGTGGTGGAGTGGGTGGAGGAAGTACAAGGGAATGGGGAAAAATAAGAATCAAATATCTCATGTACAGGTACAAGTTCTCAATAATGGGAAAAATGAGAATCAGGATATGTCATGTTCAGGTACAAATACTCAATGTTGAATGTGATCATAATGTCGGTATAAAATATACCAATAAAATCAATTTTTAAAAATTCTCTGTGAATATGAGTATAATGTAAACATAAAATGTACAAATAAACGTGTTTTTAAAAAGTCATGAAATTAACAAAGAACGATAATAATTACAAGATTTTAAAAAAATAGGTCACATTGGTACTACAAGGTAGTATCACAGATTTTTTTTCACAAAAGCATGACTTCCAAAGGAAAAAGTATCTAAATGAATCTTTTAAGAATAATAGTAACCTTGAATATTTTTTTCATATGTTTATTTGCTTTTTTTTCCCTGAGAAATATCTATTAATTTCAAATGCCCTTTTTTGGATCAGGTTTTAAACTTTGGGAAGTCTGATATTTTTTCAAGCTCTTTGTCTAATTGTATAGAGTAGTCCTTTGTGTACCCATAAACTCAATAAGTAAAAAAGAATATTAGTAATCATACAAATGTACTTCTGTGTGTGTTAACATTTCATGATCAAAAAGAACTGGCATACTGATAACATGAGCCTCATTTTGCAACTTAGAATAAAGGATCTGAGCTTTTAGAGAACCATACTCTGCATTTCACTTGGAATGCAAAATGACATCCTAACTTGCATTTCCATAGTTGTCTAGATTTCGCACTTTTTCATACTATTTATTCCATCTTCCAATAACTAATTCAAAACTCTTGCTGCATTCAAATACATTGTAATTATTCAGATGAAAATGATATTAAACATGCATAGTGACCTGTATTTCCAAAATGATCATAGTCAAAACTGAACCTGAAACATCATTGTCCATCAAAAATTGTCCATCAAAACCAAAGGGTTTCTTATGACAGAAATTTCTGACTCTACTCATGTTTCCCCAATTCCCACAGGATTCTGATTCAGTGGGTGTGGGATGTGTCACAGTCTCTTTTTCCCACAAGAGCACATGCGATGCTGGTGTTCCAAAGAATACACGTGAAGAAGCACTAATCTAACGAGTAGGTACAGACTTGTTAATAGAAATAAAATATGATACAGTCTATAAAATGACAGATTATTTTAAATTACTATAATAGACAGAAAATAGAGTTATTACATTTTCATGGAAAGTGTCAAAGGATATTTCACAGAGGAAATCAGAAATAAATGAGAAAAAGATATCATATCGAAATAATTAGTCTTTGGGCCCGGGAGTTAGCTCAGTGATTCCTGCACCTGTCTTGCAAGCATAAGGACCCTGGTTCGATCCCCCGTAACCACATACCATACTGGGCATGGAGAGTCACGCCCAGAAGCAATCAGTACTGCATATCACAGTGCCGGGCGTGGTGACTCACGCCTGTAATCCCAGCACTTGGGAGGCAGAGGCAGGAGGATTGCTGTGGTGTGAGTTTGAGGCTGAGCTCAGGGCCAGCCCGAACCACAAAGCAAGACCCTGTCTCAAAAAACCTAAAAAAAAAAAAAAAAAAAAAAAAAAAGTTCTTTCCTATGAAGATTGTATCATGAAATTTTTAAAAATTCAAATTTTATTAGTACATTATGAATACACATCATCAAATTCAACATTGCGAGTTTGTACTAGAATATGAAATGACTTGATTCCCATTTTTCCCTTTCCTCCACCCACCCTAGAATCCCCCACCCCCTATATACATGAGCTTTGTTTCTTTTTTAAAAAATTATTATTCCATTCTTTTTCCCCTTGTTATTTACCCCTACACCCTCCTTCTTTTTAAATATTTCCTTCATCATGAAATTTGTGTACCAGTCCAAGTAGGAAGAAATGATGGCTGAATCAAGACTGTGGAAATATGGATGTCAAGCATGGGATGGATTCATCACCTGCCTTCCCAGGGCTCCCCTATGTGAAGTCAATGAAATGATAACTTTTCAAGTACTGCACCTGAATCTCAGTGCTAAGTGCAACAATTAAATGCAACTTAAGCCTAAACTACACCCTTGCTTGAGTGGCAATGGACAAACTTACTGCTGTTGGAATATTTCATAATATATCCTTAATCATGGGCTTTTAATAAACAGCGTCTTGGTATTAAGATACTGTTGACTTTTATTGTCTACATGACCATAGCACAAAGCTAATAATCGCCAGCACCAGAAGCAGCCTGTGGCTTTATATTTCATTCAGGAAAATTACACTGGAATTAGAGTGGATTACTTTGATCAAATGAGGAATAAGCTGTTAATTAACTCCCCGCTGTAGCAATCTTTTTCTGAGCTTGCAAGTGTTATTAGGTCCAGATTAAACTGTTGAATTAATTTCTGACTTACTATTTCAAGAGTTTTTAATTTACCTGGCAGCAGTTTTAATGGGAAATTGTATTAGTGAGCATAAATTGATTTTGCGAAGGGTAAACAGTTTGTGATAATGTTTATTAAGTTGTTTGTTTGAGCAAAAATATAATTGCAGTTTTAATTAGTGCATGGTTGTTGGAGTATTAGGTTTGAGATTACTTTATGGCTTTCTGAGAAAACAATCATTCAGGTAATCCCAGCATATTTAACAGACAGCAAATATAAATGTGATGTCAATATGGCATTTACTTTGATTTTGTACCATGTTTGAGGAAAGAAAATATTTATGTATTTCTCCGTTACTATATTAGGGTTCATTGTCAGCTCCTAAATAACACTGCTGTGACACATACATATTGACATAATACCTTTGAGAGGTTAAACTGACATGATTTAAAAATATCAGAACATGAAGATTGCTTTAGGTTAACCATACATGTGGAGATGAGTACAATTTATTTAAATAATACATTTTGTGACTTGGAAATGGACCAAATGCTGCCAATACCATGTATAATAAACATGTAATAATGTACTTTGCTCATATGATCTTTTACAGACTTAGATCAATGAACATCGAACTTAGAAGGGTTCTGGGAGAAGCCAGGACATAGTGAAAATTGAAGTCTAGAGAAAAGACTTGTGCAAAGGTGTATAGATTTGAAGTGACTGAAATAAAATAAAAGATGGAGTTATTTACATAAGTATGTGTAAATATGACCACATATTCACTCAGTCCAGCACCTTATATTGTATTTCTTTCCTATTTATTCCTTTTGCAAACAAAAATATGTGAATTGCTATATCCCAAAATAGTTGGAAACATTTCCCTGTGAAGCTTTTAATACTACATATTTAAATTAATATTGCACAGTTTTTCAAAAATAGTATTATTTAATTTACACACGGCTATTATTTTACACCTAGACCCTGTAGAAGAAGTCATACTTTGAAGGTGATATTATTCATCCAAGTAGTAAAAGCTAAAATATTAATAGAGCATTTTTCATTAACTTTTATTTTAACCTAAAAATAATTTTGATGGTGTTTTAATTTGTGGTGAGAGTACTCATAATAATAAAGATTCCTTAAAATTAGTCAAATGCTTTGATTCCATAAAACTATCTAGTCTTGAAAACTCCACTGATCAACCCACCCTAATTACCTGAACCATGCATTGTATAATATTGTCTGCTTCACAAGAAGGACAACACTCTTACAAAGCGAGACATAAACAAATTTCTTTCTAATTTATTTGAGAGACACAGATCAACATAAAAATATTATTCAGCAAAAGATAGTCATGTAGTCTAAATTGTCTGCACATGCTTTTCAACTCATAATTTGGTCATTCATAATTTCCATTTTGTATGCAATTATGCTTTTTTTAAAATCTTTATTGGTACATTAAATATACACATCATGATTGCACTCCATAATGGGAATTTGTACCAGTATAAGACACAACTTAATTCTCATTTTTTCCCATAGCCCTACCCACCCTACCACCCCCCCATATACATAAAATTTGTTTCCTTACTTTTTTGTTACAAAGGGGACAATGTTGAGATTGTAATTATGCTTTTGATATTGATCTCCTTCCATATACTTACTATCTAACAAATGTTGAATTTTAAATGAGGAAATTAAAGTATGAAACACACATGCATTATGAAGTGTAGTTATGACATTGTCAAATATCCTGAAGACATTAAAAAAAAATAACTTGCAAAAATAAAGTTCTGCAAGCTGTTTATTTTTTTTTACAGGTGAACATTCTTGTAATTTACTCATACAATAGTTTCTTTATTTTATATTTAAATTATTTTCATTAAAAACTAAAAACCAAAATTCTTATATATGTATATATAGATATACATAAATATTTATATGTGGATATATGTATATATATTGTATACATAGAGATACAGAGACATAAACAAAATAGAGACATATACCTGGCAAAGTTCTTTTGGGTATGTATGCATTATATGTATATCATTTTAAATAACATTAATATATGCATTTTAAATATATGATATGAACCATTTACATAAAGAAGCCTTAGAAAGATTGGTATGTTGAGTCTCCACTCCACACATTCTCAATGCTTCTATTAAAGCAGCATGCCACCAGATCTTTTTTAAACAATATGAAATATTGTTGCTTGTTCACAATGGAAAAATCACAATATTAATAGATAACAAAAAGGAGGAATGAAAAAGGAGAATGAAAAGCTCAAAATAAATTTTATAGAAAAAATGCCTTCTACTATATTTATTAAAATTATCTGAATATTACCATGAGAAAAAAAGAAAAAATCACAATCCCACTTCCATGTGTTGAAAAATGAATACTGATAAAATAGAAAAAAATTTCTTCCAAACGAGAAAAATATGGAAAATCTGTATTAATGGGAAGTTTCATCTTCTGAATACAAATTCATTTTGCTATAGTATCTTCAAATTGTTTTTTCAAGGCCCACTCACGTGTTGTGATGGTTATCTTTTGGTGTCAACTTGATATATTTAAAGGATAAATAAATAGGGTAAGAAAATTTTATTTCTGTGTGGATGCATCAAGGTACATTCAGAAATAACTAGCATTTGAATAAGGAGCCTGAATGAATAGATCACACTTCCCAGTGTAGGCTGGCGCCATCTTACCTATCGAGGACTCAGACAGAAAAACATCTTTCTCTTTGAGTCGGAATATCCATTTTCTCCTGCTCTCAGCTGCCTCACTTCTTGGTTCTTGGATGGCTGGATTTACACCTGCAGTCACATTTAGTTATCATGTCTGTCTTGTACTGGGAGTCACACTGTGAATACCCCTTGTTCTCACCCCTTGGGAATCATACTGAGTGATATCACTGGATTACATCACTTCTACTTGCATACAGCATATTGCAAGATTTGTCTCCATAAATGCACAAGACAATAATTTTTAATCAATTAGTTTTATTGGTACATTTTAGATATATACATAATGATCACATTCAGCATAGGGGATTTGTACCTCTGTGTCACAGATCTTGATTCTTCTTTTTTTCCCATTTCCTTACTCTCCAACTCCTCTTCATTTCTAAAAGTTTTTTTTTTTTCTATTTTTTCCTTTTATCCTTTTTCACTATCTTCCTTTCCCCCTCTGCCATCCATGGTTCTACTTCCCATTTGAACACTTTCTTCCTGTATCACAATATCTATTATATATGTTTGGTCCTTATTAATACTTTTGGTTTCTCATACCAGATAAACCATGTGATAACTGAACTAATGTGTCTAATTTATTTAACTTAAGAGTACGGTCTCAAGGTACCTTCATTTGCCTAGAAATGTTTCAAGTTTATCTTTCTTTTTGTGAGATATAATAAATTCCTACATCTTCTTTATCCATTCTCCAGCTGATGGGTATTTGAGCTCTTTCCAACATTTACTATGAATAACTGTGCTGGTATAAACATGGGTGTGCATGTATACTGTGGCATGATGTTTTTAATTCAACCAGGAAGATACCAGGAAAAGGAATAGCTGGGTCAATTGGAACCTCTCATTTTAGATTTTGAGGACTATCCACACTGATTTCCACAATGGTTGCACCAGTCTATATTCCCATCAAGAGTGGAGAAAGGTTCTTTTATTTCCATAGCCTTGTCAACTTTTGTTACTGGTTGATTTCTTGATAGCAGCCATTCTTTCTGGAGTAAAGTAAAATCCCTGTATTTTTTCCATTTGCATCTCTCAAATGACTAGTGATGTTGAACACTTTTTCATGTATTTATGTACCATTTGTATTTCCTTATTTGAAAAGTTTCTACCCATTTCAGAAGCCGTTTTTGGATGGGGTCTCTACATTTTGGTGTATAACTTGCAAAATTTATATGTATATCACCTATTTTTTTCTACCAATGATCAATAGGCAGAGACTATTATCCTTATTCATTAGATGAGGAGTTATGGCACATGGCACAAAGTGACTTACTCCAGTTCTGCATCTGGCTGAAGCCACATCTGAGACCAGGCACAGTCTGCTTTCTTTATGAAAGTTCTATTATCCACACTGAAGAGAAAACACTATACTTGAGAATTTCTTTTTGTCAATATTTGAAAACATAAGTAGTTGTTGAGATCGTGGTCTCAGGAAAGCCATGTAACATGACATTAATTTTCTAGCAGTGTGATTTTTCTGAACTGCTGTCTTCTTGTCTATAGAACAAATATAATGAATTGCTACCTCATAATGCTCTTATATGAGTTAAATAATATAAAAGGCATAAAGTACTTAGCACAGTCCCTGGCACATAGTAATCACTTGTGAAGCTATTTCTATTATTACTGTGTAACTGTGTTAATAAATTTTTAAATAAAAATAATTTCTTATTCTTTTTTATCTTTATTGGTACATTAAATATACACATCATGATTGCACTCCATAATGGGGATTTGTACCAGTATAAGACACAACCTAATTCTCATTTTTCCCATAGCCTCACCCACCCTACCACCCCCCCCATATATATAAAATTTGTTTCCTTACTTTTTTGTTACAATAATTTCTTATTCTGACTTCAGAGTAGACAATTATTTCATTGGAAGGCCATACCAAAATAGTAGCTCTTCTTTCATTATGTACCCCCACTGAGCTGCATCTCTATGAAAAGAGGAAAATTTCCTCTTCTGTGATTCTCTATCATCTCATTTTGCATTCCTGAAAAATGGCATTTTGTTGAACACAGAGATTACATGAGTGCATGGAAACACTGATGTCCAGGATTCTGTGAGAATGTTATCTGTTATAGTATTAGAATCAGTGAAGTATCCCATGTATTAAAAAGAGGCCTTTAAATTGGCAAATGGCTCACTTTTACTCATTACTGCACCAGGCATCTTGTGAGACTATAAGAATAAATAGTTACTGCACAAATCATAGTTTCCACCTTGGCTGGGAAATCAAACTAGTCAAATCTAAATTGGATTTGTAGGTTTTGGCATTAAAATTGGCACTAGCTTTCATAGATGTTGCCATTAACTTTGTAAACATACTGAATTTAAGAGCCTAAAATAAGTGATACCTCATAGGATATCAGCACTCTGTCTGTTTGCGTTACATTAAAATGAGAGGGGTGACATTGCGTACCATCACTGACCCGGATATGTTCATAGTGCACTTTAAAAATGTAGACCAAAATATAAAATTATTCAATTGGAGATTATTCAATTAATTTTAGTTTGTAATTTATAAAGTTTTTACTATGTAAGCATAGAAAACAAAAATTAAAATACTTAAAAGCACAGTGTCCTGACACCCAGCACAGTTTTACAGCTTTTTAAGTACTCATATAATTTTAAAAATAATAGGTTTAAAATGGTAAAACCACAAAACTAGCTTTGTTACATTACATTTTTGTTATGTACTATCAATGAGTATTGTCCTCTCACAGACACAAATTACACTTTAATTTATATTAGAATAAATAACAGGATAATTGAAATGAAGATGCAGTGACGGCCCAATTGAGAGCATATGTAGTACTGGCCCCCTAGAAGGACTTTTGCTCTGGAAAATACTGCAAATCTTAGGAAATAGCTGAATTTCAAACCATGTTTTTTACACATGGTAAAACATACCTTTCCACAAACCTCATTGTATCTAATAAAACACACCCAAGTATTACAGATAATAATATGTTTTCACGTGTGCAATTCTGAGTAGTTTTAATGCCCTTACAAATGTTCTACAGTCTTACTTAAGGTGCTATACTGTCACACTAGAAGCTTGATCCACTGAAGGAGGATAGTTGGTTTATTCCATGGGTTACTCACCAGCAGGGTTATAAGCAGTGAGAAAATCATACTTTTCTACTTCACAGATAAAGAAAATAAATATGAGTAGTCAATAATATCTACAAAATCAATTTTTTTATTTGTCAAGAAAATTTATGCCCTAAATTACATAATGCAGGAGATATTTATTGCCAAAAAGCAGATAACTTCAAAGTATAGTCAGAATAATACTAATTTCAACATTTTCTATCATTCTCCAATTAACATATTTACATGTACCTCATAACAGCTTAAGATATAATCAAGGTAATCATGGCTATCTACATCACACAGATGTGGAAAATATTCCTTGCATAATACAAATGATGCCAGAAATGACAGTTGACTGATCATTATTCCAAAAGTCCACTCTCATTAGAGTTTAATAATTCCTTAACATATTCTGAAGAGAAGACTATCATGATGTGGCAAAGTTACAACCTAAGCTAGCACAACGAATTCCTACTGTCTTGTTCCTTTCTCATCCATAACTTATAAATAGAAATATATATTTCTCCATTTAATTTATAGGATACATATTACTATAAACTAATATTAATCATGAAAATAATCTGTAATAGTTTCCCCTTGTCACATTATTTCCATCATTACATTCACAGCAAACAATTCTATAATACATTGAACTGACCCTTCAAAAACTTAGAATAAAAAAGAAAGTTTTCATCTAATAAGAGTGTAGCCACAATTCATATAACATTGCTGCTGTTACTCTTGTTATTATTGCAAACTGATTTTAAAGTATTTTTATTGCATCAAGACAGCCTTGAGTGATGTCGTCACATGGTTCTGTACTAATCAGCACTGGTACAAGTAATAACAAACCCAGTCAAAATGTTGAAACGATTGTATTAACTTCCTATTAATGTTTATAAAGCTCTTAGGTGATGAAAACACTAGCTTTTTTAAAAAATTGCAATGTAGTAACAGGATAACATTAATCATTTGTAGGGTAATGGCTGCAGCTTCATACCATAATGTTAGGAGAAGTAACTCAGACACACAAGTTTAAATATCACTTGGCTTCTCCAATCTGAAAAAACCCAAAATATATAAAGTGTAATATAAAAGACAGATAAGAAAAACTAGAAAGAAAAAAATGGTATTGCAATCCAGTGTGGACATTGCATAGAAAAGTACATTTTGACTTAGTATAATTGTCTTACAAGTTTTATATTTTCTTTGGCCTACTAATCTGGTTTTCAATCTCTATACATTATTATTTACTTTATAAGGTTTCATAAGATAAAAAAATTAATCTGATGCTAGGAAAATAAAAGTACTTTGGAGGGGCAGGGAGTTAAAATTTGTTACGTACTTGTTCCAATCCTCCTCAATGAATGTCATCATTTTGTACTCCAAAAATGTACTACCAAAAGTTAAAAAAATAGAAATGTTGGGCCGGGGAGTTAGCTCAGTGGTTCCAGCGCCTGTCTTGCAAGCACAAGGACCCGGGTTCGATTCCCCGGTAACCACAAAACAATACTGGGTGTGGAGACCCACACCCAGCAGCAACCAGTACCACATACCGCAGTGCCGGGCATGGTGGCTCAAGCCTGTAATCCCAGCACTCGGGAGGCAGAGGCAGGAGAATTGCTGTGATGTGAGTTTGAGGCTAAGCTCAGGGCCAGCCTGAATCACAAAGCGAGACCCTGTCTCGAAAAACTTTAAAAAAAAAAAAAAAAAAGAAAGAAATGTAGAATAAAGTGAACAAGATATTAAAATATTTGGGCTATAACTCAAATGCCTTTTATATACAAATATGGTCACTAAAATAAGGCCAAAAATTTTAAACAGCTGTTAAATTATTTTAACTTGATGCATTTGAAAAAAAATGTTACAACACATACAAGGTAAAAACAAAACTGTTCTGATTCGTTAGTTACTAAACGAAATGATTTCCCATTACTACTCAGACAGTTTTTTGTTTTGTTTTGTTTTGTTGTTGTTGTTGTTGTTGTTGTTGTTTTGTAGTTTTACTAGAAATAATTTGTACTTGGCAAAGACAGTTAAAGAATATCATTTAACTCATGGTCCAGGGGAGATGTCTGCCATGGAAAGCTCTAAGGCTGGAAATAGTAATTAGTAGTTTATCGGCCTTTAAAATGGACTGAGTGAAATGACACATTCATGATTCATTGGACTTCTAAACTT
Source organism: Petromus typicus (assembly GCA_004026965.1). Lineage (NCBI taxonomy): Eukaryota > Metazoa > Chordata > Mammalia > Rodentia > Petromuridae > Petromus > Petromus typicus. The sequence goes on along the minus strand of PVIR01009306.1, from coordinate 36,650 downwards.
ACATGTTGACCTACAAGAGTTTTCTATGTACCTGAAAATTTCTAAACACATTTCTTGCTATAGTATTGATATCTTGCATATATATTTTTCTTTTTAAAATGAACTCTGTTCCCAAAATGTATGCTGCTTCATTCATGATTGAATATTATAATGTGTAACAACTGATGCATATTTAGTCATTAAAACATGCAACATAAATAACAATAATTATGATGTTGAGAACATTTTTGTTTTGCCAGGGGAATTTCAATACTGCTAAGCTGTTACTATGTATGAGTATAGAAGCTGGGAAAGTCTATTATATATAAACATTTTAACAACCATTGGATTAGATTAGATCACATTAGCTTTAGATTTTATGTGTATCAAATCTTGGTATAAATTTAACAAAGGCATTTCCCAACAAATTATAGTACATTTCTCTATATGCAGCTATATTTAAGCATACTGTGTATTTCAGAGTGTGAAATTTATTGTTAGCTATGCATTTGTAAATGTTAAAAAATTTTGATTAAAGGTATTCAAAGTGTTTTGCATGTTAAGAGGCCCATCCCTCCTTCTTTCATTGGTTGTACTTCCTGGGGTGTTTTGCAATAATGCCAGTGCCTAATACAGTGAAAGGAAACATCATTAAATATGAAAAACTGGAATATGTAAAAGATTAGTTTTTAGCTATTTCAGGGTGAGGATCAGTAGTTGGTGCAATGCTTTGAATTTTTAAATCCAATTTAGGTTATGAAACATTGTGCCCATCTATATATTATATGCCTCTTGATTTTAAAGCCAGAGAAATGTTGAGTTGAATGGTATTCACTATGGAAAGAAGGGGGCCAATCAACTTTTAAAATTCGTTTCTATGCCTATTAAATTCCAAAAGACATTCAGAAGACAAATTGTTTAAATAAAGACTAGCTAGTGTAATAATGAGGGCAACTGTATTGTACACCTTTCCAAAAAAGAACAATTTTTGAGAGTAGCAAGCATTAAATCAGAGAGGGTACAAAAGAGCTATAGATCAAGAATATCCCCCCAAAAGGAAACAGCCTAGCAATAGCACATGTGGATCCTCCTAAAATTAAACTGACTAGAAACCAGAAAGCAGTTGGAACCAGGCCTGCAAAAGTTGCAAGATTCAGAGTTCTGTCACCTGGAAAATGCAAATGCAGCGTATTTTCTTCTGAGCACAAGACAAAAATATGCCTTATTTAAGTCATCATAAATAACATCATATATTGAGGTGGAAGAGAAATATCAACAAAAATAGAAGTTGCTGACTCACAATATAAATTTAGAATTGTTTATATAAAAGACTTGGCATGTAATATCAGGTCTTTCTAGCACAAAATGGAACCCATAAGAGGAAAATAAAGTTTTAAAGTAATTAGATATAAAATATTAACAGAAAATCTCTTAGGTGATAGCAACGTTAGAAATTCTCAAATGACACATAGTACTCTCATGCCTTGTCATAAAATTACTTATCAACCCAGTTGATTATCTCTAATCAGTTTCCTAAATTACTGAAAGCACAATTGTCAAGATCATGGTGCAAAATATTGTCATCATAACTCAGAATCAGGGGTATTGTGTGTGAGTTACTCTTTCTGTAACATTTCAGTGATGCCTTTAAATTCTAATGATTTTATGCTGGCCCAAACTCCTGTAGCAATCAAAAATAATCTGTCATGGGACCAACAGCTATGAACATCATGTCTTAGCCACTGTGATATTAGATTTATTAGAGGGTAAAGCATGTCATTTATGCATCAACTCACAGGAGAAAAAATCAATCCCTATGAAGTTAATCTAATAATAGACTGGAAAGCAATGATTATCGTTTCATGTACACTAGCTATTTGTCGCAGTGGTTGGCCTAATTCTTTCCAGCCTTGCTTGTCAGAGCTTTGAGATTAACAAGTGTTTAGCTGGAAATCTAGTGGGAAATATCAAGAAATGGTTTAGTGATGACTGACTCTAGTGATGAATAAATCTTTCATTTCTCTCCATTGAGAGCATGCCAAAACTGTGCCTCTTTTTTTCTAGCCTTTCACTTTTTAAAAATGGTTCCAAGAGTCACATTTCACATATAAAAGAAACCTTTAAGAATCAAATCTAGCAAGGACATAATAACTGGATTAGTCTTCTGCATAATACTCAATCGTTTCTATAATAGTATTCTAAGATTTAACCACTTCTTGTTTGCTTTGTGTAGGTTACTAAGAAATAAACATAGAGCCTTTATACTGAGCTACAATCACCACCTTTTTAAAATTTGCATTCCAAGAGAAGATCTTGCTTGTAGCAGACACCTCTGCCCAGTACTAGCAGGCTAGAGTGGCACAAGCTTCCTGCCCCTCCAAAATTCAGCTGTGTTAAAGCGTGGCTGAGTCCATTCACAGCCAAAGTCTATGCAGTTCCAACTCAATCCCTCCCCTCTGAATTAACCACCTGTTCTCTTCAGCAAAGATATGTGCACATTTATTCTACAGTTTGCTTGATGGTTGTTATCAGCACATGTCCCAAGGCCTGCTCAGCTTCCCCCCTTCCTGCACTAGTCAGGAGTAACGCTGGATGTCCTGGGAGGTCTTCCTCTGTGGAGCTTAGAATGGCCCTAGACTCATCTTCTCTCAACTCTCTGTCTCTGTATCTTTATTTTCCACTTTCCCCTCTCAAAGACTGTGTCATGGATGACCATGGCAGGGGTCTCTGGTACTATCTCCATTCCTGTTCCCTATATCTGCTAAGCACCTAAACTGTTGGGACTAGGCTTTAACTTGCAATCCTCCTGCCTCAGTTTCCCAGAAAACTGTTACTACACGTGTGCAACAAGACGCTGGCCTTAGCCAGTTTTTTAGCTGTAGATCTCAACACTTGATGAAACTAGTTACAACTGATCTTCTCAAAGAACACTTTTCTTATAATTTTGAAAAAGTGAAAGAAACTAGTCTAAGTAACAGGCTGCCTTTTTTTCCCTCAATACATAAAATTCTTTAGGTAAGGATACTTTTCCCCAGGAAGGCTAACAACCCTGAACTGACACAACCTTAGAACAACACAGGTGCATTTCAACACATCCCAATATGCAGAGGAAAATTAAGGACGTTTTTCTTTTCTGAAATTTTCCTTTAATAGGGTTTGCATCTCTAAATTAAGTTGCAAAAATTAACACTAATGTTACAGAATACTTCACTACATGTTTCTAATACTTCATTCCCAGAAGCAATTATTCTACATGGGACTCAGGATACACAAATATGTTTCTACCACTTTTTCCTGGAAGATAAAACTAAATATATATGTACATATGTAATATACTACATATAATCACATATATTTTATATAATACATATAATACATCATATATAATATATTTGAAATATATAATGAAGATACATATCAAGTAAAACTTTTCCATAAATAGCATGAAATATTTTTCATAACATGCAACATTTCTTTCTTTCTTTTTCTTTTTTTTTTTTTTTTAAGGTTCTTTGAGACAGGGTCTCACTTTGAGGTTCAGGCTGGCCCTGAGCTCAGCCTCCAACTCACATCACAGCAATTCTCCTGCCTCTGCCTCCCTGAGTGCTGGGATTACAGGCATGAGCTACCACGCCCGGCACTGTGGTATGTGGTACTGATTGCTGCTGGGCTAAGTCTCCATGCCCAGTATGGTATGTGGTTACCGGGGAATCGAACCCGGGTCCTTGCGCTTGCAAGACAGGCGCTGGAACCACTGAGCTAACTCCCCGGCCCTATAACATGCAGCATTTCAAAGGAAATCAAATCATTCATAATTGTTTTGTCTTCCTTGCCATAAATATTTTTCATTAATCTTCCTACAGTTTATTTAAATCTAAAAATTCCAAAGTATTTCACTAATTATGAAGAAATTTACAACACTAAAGTTTGACCCCACTACTGTATCAATGCAAGTGTAATTACAATTATTTGTATTCATATACTCATTGATTAGCCACAAAGTAAGCCTCCAAACTTGTTGATAAACAATATTTATTAAAAAAATTAAGAATTTTTATATTATGAGCATAAATCTAGTCATGCAATGGACTATTAACTATTTTAGTGTGTACTTTGACTCCAAATATTAGCAAATAAGTACCTTTAAAAATGGAACCTGAAATGAACCTAATAATATGCAAATGTATACACCAGTTAATTAATCTTAAGAAAATATCGGTGATACAAAGTGTCAATTTAATAAATGTAATCATTAATTTTGACTACACTTTTAGTGAGTTTTTAGGTTAAAAGAGACTCTAAAATTCAATCTTCTTATAAAAATGATAGTGTTAATCTACTCCTGAAAAATATATGTGAAATTAAAAGTCATGTATCTTGACTCCTAACTTCGTATTCATGATTTTGAACAATGCACTCACTGTATCCCTAACAAAATTCATGAAAAATTTAAATGACTGGCAAAGAAAGGCATAGTGCAAAAGGCAATTCTATATTTTAGAAACTTTTGAATATTGCTAGAATTTTATCAAGCACTATTTTAAAATTATGGAAAACTGAGCCGGGGAGTTAGCTCAGTGGTTCCAGCACCTGTCTTGCAAGCGCAAGGACCCAGGTTCGATTCTTGGTAACCACATACCATACTGGGCATGGAGACTCACGCCCAGCAGCAATCAGTACTACATACCACAGTGCCGGGCATGGTGGCTCACACCTGTAATCCCAGCACTCAGGACACAGAGGCAGGAGGATTGTGATGTGAGTTGGAGGCTGAGCTCAGGGCCAGCCTGAACCACAAAGTGAGACCCTTCTCAAAAAACCTAAAAAAAAAAAAAATAATAATAATATAAAAAATAAAATTATGAAAAACTCTTATTAGGCATGCCCCAAACTATTTCTTAATAACTTATTTAAAAATTTTAAATATTAAAACTGGCAACACAATTCATTAAGTCTAAGTTGTGCTATCTAAGAGAAATAAATAAACATTATCATAACATTGGGGGTTTTTTTGAGACAGGGTCTCGCTTTGTAGTTCAGGCTGGCCCTGAGCTCACTATGTGACACAGGCGAGCCTGGAACTCACAGCAGTCCTGTTGCCTCTGTTTCCCGAGTGCTGGGATTACAGTGATATGAGGTACTGATTGCTGGTGGGCATGAGTCACCATGCCTGGCATTGTTGTACGTGGTTACTGGGGACTGAACTTGGGCCCTTGTGCTTGCAAGGGAGGCGCCTGAACCAGAGCTAAATGCCCAGACCCATTCTCATAGTTTTTAAAATGGCATTTTTAGACACATTGAGCTACAAAGGATTCATAATTTATATCTCCAAACATACAAATGCCTCTTGAAATGGCAAACAAAATTTACAGAACATGAGATTTTAGTTCCCAGTTGCCAACCTAAATAAATGTATATATGTGACATACAGCATAATATTATGACACCTCCATTTCAGCAAATATAATTTAATTTTTTAGGTTAATATGAAGAGGTAGAAAGTTCTTAGTAATTCAGCTGAAATTATACTTAAAAAATGTAAGGGATGATCTATAGAAGGCGGACAAATCTCCATAGTATTTACCACATCATTAAAGAAATACTCTCTGTCTCAGAAATACATGAAAATTCTAGCCTTTCTTTAAAACTTCAGTGTCAAGGCCACGTTTTCAATTACTACTATAAACTAGTACATTTTCTTACTTTGTACAAATAATGACCAGAAGTGGCCAGAAAAGTTACCATTATGCAAATTATTTATTAAACACATTAATATACTTACTAGAAATGGTTTGTTTCATTAAATGATAAATAAAGCAAGTTGACATGTCATTCTGGGGGGTGGTGATTGTGGTCACACCTACAATCCCAGCTACTTAGAAGGTTAAAGGAGGAGGACTGCAGGTTCAAGATCTGCCTAAGCAACTTGATACAACCCTGTCTCAATATGAAGAAGATTAAATAAATAGAACTAAATCTGCAGAGGTGATAGAGCACCCCTGTAGTCAATTTCTAGAGAAGACATAAAAGTTTCTACAGTGCATGTTAAATTTTCACAAACACTTACACATGTTCTCCCTTGCTATTTTAGAAAATAGGGAAATATGGATTCAATGTGCCAGTAGTACTCATGAATAAAGTTTCCCAGGCTGGTTAATAGCAATGATAACAATGATTCTGTTAGCAAATATTAAATCTGGTCAAGAAATTCAACAGTACATGAAGAACTGTATAGAGGTTTTCTACAGCAATAGAAAGAACTACTGTATATGACTGATAAATGATTATGTCTCACATAATAATTTGCATCTAATGAAATATATGTCCCATTTTCTAAAAGTCAAATGTTTCTATTTTTTTAAGAAAAAATGTCATAATACAAGTAAAATTATATTAAAGATTATCTTAGACATTTTATTGAGTCTCCTTTTAAAATTTTAAGTATTATTTCATAGCAGCTAGCAGTATGAGTCATAATAAACTTTGGATATTTCTTAAATGAATTGCAGATGTAAAGTGTTTGAGTATTATTAGATCAAGAGGATACATATCTGTAGCTGGCTGCCCATGCCTATTGTCTGATTCAGGTTGAGTGAAATCATTTTTAAGTGGATTAGCTGAAATAAGCATAATACATGAAAGAATAAAATAGAAAAAGACAGTTATTTCACCTAGCTGAAAGCTTGACTCTATGGAGTAGGAGTCTTGATGGCTTGAGGTACAGAATTAGTTTTGCATATCTATAATTTGCTCAAGTGGCCAGAAGAGAATATTCTGTGCATGATTTCAGCATAATCAAGTCACCTGTTACTACCTGGTCAGGCCAGTTCAATCATGTTGTCCAGAGCATCATGTGCATGCTGGGGATAAGAGCATCTTCCTGTGAATATGTACGGAACCACGGCTCACTAATGATAGTGGGAACTAACTCTTCCTGTCACATTAGTGTGCCCTCCTTTCTGGAGGAGAATATGGAAAGGAAATGGCCACCTTAATTCCTCAAGTAACCACGCATTCTAATCCTTGCTAATGGTACTTTCTTTGCTTTTACTAACAGATTTTTTTTTAAAGGTTTTTTGAGAGAGGGTCTTGTTTTGTAGCTCAGGCTGGCCCTGAGCTCAGCCTCAAACTCACATCACAGCAATCCTCTTGCCTCTGTCTCCCGAGTGCTGGGATGACAGGCGTGAGCCACCACGCCCGGCACTGTGGTATGTGGTACTGATTGCTACTGGGTTTGAGTCTCCACACCCAGCATTGTATGTGGTTACTGGGGATGAACCTGGGTCCTTGAGCTTGCAAGACAGGCACCGGAACCACTGAGCTAAATTCCTGGCCCTACTAACATTTTAAAATACAATCTGAGTTTAAATGATACTACCCTTTGAATTTTAATCATTTCATGAATGCGTTTCATAGTATGTAGTTGTTTGTATGTAGCTGTGTAGGTTGTGTGTAGGCATGTATGTGTGCATATGCATGTCTGTTGTAGCACTTCAGTTTTCATTTCTAACCAGGTGACTGAAAGGACCCATCTTTGAGTAGAGTAAGACAGTGCTTCAAATGACAAAATCGATATGATATTAAATATTGTAATGACTTACAGAAACTTTGACTCATGAAATAAAGCCCTTATAACATATATTTCTATTTTTTATGAATACAAACATATGGCCCCACCTACTGATAAAATCATAAATTCCATTTAAAGCAATTCACACTGTTCCATTTAATTGTCATTCACATTGTAAACATTCCACAAATTGTACTGAATCCATATGTATTTCTGAGACTTAATGCTAGATTCTTTTTTTTTAAATTGAAATCTTTATTGGTGCATTACATATACACATCATGATTGCACTCCGTAATGGAGATTGGTACCAGTATAAGACACAACTTAATTCTCATTTTTCCCATAGCCCTACGCACCCTACCACCCCCACATATATATAAAATTTGTTTCCTTTCTTTTTTGTTATAATCTCATTATTTTCCCCCCCCTTCACCCTATTTCACTTTGAACATTTTCTACTTTACAATTTTAAGTTGAAATTGGTTTGAGAGCCACACAGTGGGTGGATAGAGGCCACATCTGGGTATGTCATATGGGCCATGCAGGTGTGACATCCAGCACATGTCCCTGGCCCTTTTGTCTCTGCATCTGTTCCCCTGACCTCTGCTCTCTGACATCCATAGATGGAGCAAACTTCTTCCATCATGTGATTTCTGTCTTGGAGCCAGGTGGCATTAACTAGGTAGTATGAATTTGTGAACTGACAAAGTCTTTCCTTCTTTCAATTACCAATGTTGGGCATTATGCTCCAGGAATTTAAAAGCTAATGAATGCATATTTATATCCATAAGTTCACTTCTCTTTTATACAATGGAAATTGCTTCTAGAACTTTAAAGGAACAGCAGTAAAAAACAAGCAGTAAGAGCACTGGACAGTTTATATTATCCTCTCTTCTACACTAAAAATAAATGCATATAGTCCACAGGTATCTGACTCACATTTGTCTATGCAGTAAAGGTCCTGGGATTTTAAGTGAATGGAATTAGAAGGTAAGAATGATACAAAGGGTACAAGGGAAAACAGGGCCAAGTACTGTATTGATAAGGATTAGAAATTTAAAAGGTGGTACAGTTCAATTGATTCATAACCTCCAAAATAGTACATTAGCAAATATTTCCAAACAGCAGCACCAAGGCATATGTCCCATGAGGCACAGTTTGAAATCAAGCCCCTATACAAATCAGTATGGAGATTCCTAAAAACTAAAAATAGAAGATGTGGTTCTTTTATATAATGGAGTATTACTCTGCCCTTTAAAAATTTTAAGATTGAGTCATTCATACTCAAATGGATGTACCTTCAAGACATCTTCATAAGTGAAATAAATAGATCACAGATGTATAAATATTGTATTTTTTCTCTGGGATGAAAAACTGAAAATATAAATGAGTTCTAGTATATATAGTTGATACTGTGAAATAGAAAACATTTAAAAGCAAAGAGGGTATACGGGTAAATAATGAGGGGAAAAAGAATGTGATAGTAATTTTTAAAAAGGAAACAAAGCTCATGTAAATGGGGGTGAGAGGTTTCAGGGTGGGTGGGGAAGGGAAAAAATGACAATCAAGTCGTGTCATATTCTGGTACAAACTCTCAATGTTGAATGCAATGATGACGTGCATTCATAATGTACACATAATGTACATTTGAATTTTTAAAAAACTAAAATTAGAAATTCCATTGGACCTATCTAAACTTTTTTGAGAATCTTTCTGAAATATAACATTGATACACAAATATCTATGTTTAGAGCAGTACAATTAATAGTAGCTAAATTTTGGAAACAGTTTATAGACCCATCAGTAGATTAATGGATAAAGAAAATGAATTATATATACTCAGTGGGGTACTAGTACGTTATAAGATGGGTAAGTTACAGTTATTTGTAGGAAAATGGATGCACCTTGAGATGAGAATGTGAAGAGCAGCGAAACAAACACAGAATGTTAAATATCACATCATCTGTCTTATATTAGAAATACAAGCATAAATATTTCAAGAAGCAAGACTAAAGATAGATGATAGGAAATAGAAGAGCAGATTGTATAGAGATGTGCAGATCTAGGAATAGAGAAAGGGTAATTTAAAAGAATTAGGTTAATTCAAATATATACCAGTTCACAAGAAGAATGTAGTTATTAGGTACATTCAACATATACTAATGAAAAATCTTTAAACAAAAGACAGTGTTGAGGAGGACTGAAATATAGGTCACCAAACCAAAACTGAACATCAACAGACTTCAAGTGAATCTATTAGCTTTGGAAATAGGTATTTTGAGAAAGCATAGTCTATCGATCTACACATTAGTACCACATTACTAGAGGAATGAAGGGAATAAGCCTGTTACAAAAACAAATGAAAATAACAAATATTAAATTCCATGTAAATTACTATTATTTTAATTCATGTTTACTCCATATTGCATGATTTGATTCATTCATTGTTTTCTTAGAGGTAGAGTCAACTTTGCAAATCATTGATGTCAGTGAAATTAAAAGATAACAATAATAAACAATAATTTAAAATTTTCTCTCAACGTGTGAAGACTTATCAAAGTTAATCATTTCTTGAGGTTATTTTTTCCAGGGGTCATTTTTAATCTGCTCTTATTTCTGTTATTAAAAAATCACAGATTATGATCTCTTAGTAGCTTTTTTCCTAATAAATGTCTCATTTTACTTTAAACTATAGGTAAAAAAGTAACAGTAATACTATCTAACTTCCCAGAATAGGAAGAGTGGGAAGTAAATTTTGATGTGTGCTTAAAAGAAAGTGAATTCACTCTAAATCACTTTAAGTTCTTTCCCCTTAGTAATTTTTTTTAGATAGATGGATTCTATTAAGTTTTAGATAACTGTGTTATTGGACAGAAGAGTTATTGAAATGCCAAAATAAATCTGATACCTTATTCTTGCTCCAGGGAATTTCTCTTTCTTTCTAGCTTACCTGTCTGATGGAGAAGCAAACAAGCAGAGAAATGGACAAAGAGCAGACAGTAAGAGGGAACATAGAGTGACAGAATGTCCTACACCTTTACATCACTGTCTCTGCAAAACAAACAAAGAAACAAATTGTTTAAAGTAAAGTAACGAGGTAGGTACTGGGAGGAGATGGAGACTTTCTTTAAATGTTTAAATATTTTTGAATTCCTCAGCTATTGATTATCCTCTAAACCTCAAATAAAATTTTATTGTTAATCACTCAAGGGTTAAGTGATTAAGTGCAACTCTGAAGCTACAATTGCATGATTTATGACAGACTGAGTCTTTTGAAAGAAGTACATCATCCTAACACACACACAAACACACTTCTTGGACTTGATTTATGTATAATATTGAAATGAAAAGTCTATCTACACCCTATGGTCCATGTGAAGACTGCATGTGATAATAATACCCAGCAGCAAGCAGGTAGAATGCTTAGTATATTTTATCTATTATTCTTATCCTAAACATAATGTCAAGTAAATTTAGCATTATTGTTTATTTTTACTTCTTTTTGTAATAATTCTCAAAGTAAAATCAGTTATTTCTTTCTTCTGTTAATGAAACTAATACATATGAATAATAACTCAGGCAGCCTTGGATTCTCTATCACAGGAAAATGATAGTAGGTGACCATGGTTCACCTTTCTTTCTGTCTGCCTTATTTAATCCCATATAGTTTTATTTACATTTTCCAGTTTCACACAAATGTGATTAGTACATTTTAATGGCAATATAATAGTCAAGACATGGTGTTTGACAGTGAGAGAGAAAGGAAAACAAAACACAATACAGAATATCACACTGACATTATAAACTATGGTTGGAAGAAAGTAGTTATTATGTATTTTATTTTTTAATTGACTTAGTGGTGTATTTTAGGAATACATTATGATCACATTCAACATTGAGAATTGATTCAACATTGATTCTCATTTTTTCTCATTCCCCTGAGTAATTATTATTTAGTATAAAGTATATGTAAAGATACACATTTTAGAGGCCAGGGCGGTATGGTATGGAACTCATGTACTAAAACCATCAAGTAGCATATATTCTGCTGTATCTTATAAGGAAAATAGAATAAATGAAGACTTGACATGTACAGTGCACCATTGATCTGAAAGGAAGAAGGGAAATCTTTGCACACTGATGTTTCTGATTTATAGGTTTAGCCAAACACTATAATAATTATATAAGCACCCACATTTTTACAACACTCAGCTTTTTCACAGGTAAGCATTTGGTCATGAATATTTTAGTCCCTCAGCTGGTAAGAATTAAAAAATGAGAGATGATACTCATTATTGGATGAAATCTCTGTTTAGTACTAATATTCCTGAAAGCCAACAAGGCATCTCATTAGCATCCATAAACATATGGATTACTACTTGTCTAGGACAGTAGTTTTGTTAATTTATTGTATTTTTATGTAATGATGACCCACATCTCTCACAGCCTATCAGAATAGCTACAAATTACTACAATGATAACACTGAATATTAAAACACAAAGCAAATGTTTATCTAACTTGGAGTTCGTAATTTTCAGATTAAGTGAATCAGCTCTGATCTACTAAATAAACGATTAAATATTACCACGCTCCAGTTCATGCTTGGAACAACTATCAGTTCAGCCACTTACTTTCCAGATAAGCAGAGACAATTTAGATATTTACTAAAGGGTGGGGCCTTGCTGCATGTGCCAGGAGAACAGATCAGACAGATGTTGTCATTCTTCATATGTGACACTGACTCTGCTTACTGGGTTACTTCCTATGCATACAAAATAATTAAAAAGATTGATCTGACAGTTCATGTCTCTTACATAGGTTATAGGACACACACATCCTCTATGCACAAGTTCTCTGAAAATTGGCAGGTAGCAACTACTTACTAGTAGAAAAATGATAATTCAAATGAATCCCCTGTAATGCTCAGGAAAAAATTACACAATGCCCAGCACTGTTGAATGTGGTGCTGATTGCTGGTGGGCATGAGTCTCCATGCCCAGCATTTTTATTCCTAGTTACGGGGAATTGAACTGGGCCCTTGCTCTTGTAAGGAAGGAGCCAGAACCATTGAGTTAAACCCTCAGCCCTTCTTTGATACTTTTAGATAGAGCAAAATTAGTCATAATTTTGCAATTACTCAATTTTTTTAATAAGTCAGCCATGTCATCATTAAATCTTCCAAAGCCAGTTGTGGCAAAGGCATCTCCCTTTGATGTGGGTCAACTGTTCCATAGATTTTTTTATGATGTGGATGAATAATTCTACAAAATTTTCCAAATAAATAACAGCAATAATAATCTCTATTATTGAACACTTACCATGCCAGATACTGTGCTAAGTTATTCACACTGACTATTGATTTTAATTACCCCAATAAAACTATAACACTCGCTTTTATTGGCTTCAGTTTATATAGAAGGAAATTGAAGCATAAATAGAGAGTACAGCTGAAAGGAGTCTGTAGTGAGAGAGAAAATAGAATAAGGGCCTCATTAGTTTTCAAACTCACCCTGTTTAGGAGGAATATAAAACTTGACTGGAGAAATTCCCTTGGGTGTAGAGGAGAAGGATAGAGAAGAGAAAACAAGATAAAGAAAGGCACTCAATGGCCTTGCAACTTGCACCAAAAGATATGAGTTCGACCTGATTGATAGAGTACAGAGACAGCTAAGTGAACAAAGCCAGAAATCTGAGATAGCCATTGCTCCCACTGCCAATGGAATATACAGTAAGCAAAGAGGATGATGGGACTGACTTGGAGAAAGTTCGAATTCAGCATGTGCATGTACTATGCACTAACACACACAAACATACCTATATCTGGAACTAGATCTAGGCATATTCCATTCTAGGATCATTATATGTGATACACTTTTCTCAACTCTAAGCTAATTATGAATAAGGCCCCTTTTTGCCAACCATATAGCCAACCCAGAGATAAGATCTTGTTGAGAACAAATAATCAAACATAGAAAAAGTTACATATAGACCACCAGACAAAATGACACAGAAAGGCGAGGCCAATCTAATCCAAAGTCAGCCCAGAGACCAGTCAGGTTATGTGCAGTAAAGGGTAGGGAAAATGATCTCTATCTCCCTACAAAAGAGGCCAGGAACAAAGGTCCCACAGGTCCTTCACCTTTCCACAGACCAAAACATGATTCTTATAGGGGAGCTGTCTGTCTTCTCTTTTTTCCTCCTTTTCAATAAAGCCTTCTTATCTAAACTTAGCATCTAATTTGTTACTAACACTGAGTTTATGACTCTTGTGAGCTGTTCACCCAAGCAAGGTGATGTTGGACACCAGCCAAAACAGAAAAGAAAGTGTTCAGAGCCCTAAAGTGATTTTTTAAATTGAAATCTTTATTGGTACATTACATACACACATCATGATTGCACTGCACAATGGGGATTTGTACCAGTATAAGACACAACTTAATTCTCATTTTTTCCCATAGTCCTACCCACCCTATCACCCTCCTATATACATAAAATTTGTTTCCTTTCTTTTTTGTTATAATCTCATTGTTTTTCCCCCTTCACTTTATTTCACTTTGAGTACTTCTATTTCACAATATATAACATACTATTCTAGGACTCATTTACATCTTGATTTCCTCATACCAGAGAAAAGATGTGATATTTATCTATCTGTGACCTATTTATTTCACTTGTCAGGATATCCTCAAGGTATGTCCATTTAAAGTGATTTATATGATGTACTTTCATGCCTCGCATTGAAATACTGTCACTCAGTTCTCAGTATCACAGCTTTTTTCATTTTGTCATTGTGAGTAAGCATTAAACACATAGTTAGAAAAGTTATATTTCTATTTCTTTCTACTGATAGTTTCTTGTATATTCTAGAATAAATTATTCACATATCATTTCACTAGCCTTCTGGTTTTCATGAAAAAAAGTTAAATAATGTACTCAATCTATTTTATTGGATTTCATATAATAATATTTACCAAAGTTCTTTAAAATTTCTTTAAAAAGTGCTTAAAAGAGCAAATAAAGGGATTCATCAGTAACATCAAAATAATAGAATTTCAAGTTATTATAAAATGAAAATGGGAGAAATACTCATAAGGGGTATTTTTTGGAAGCTATCTTCAAACAGAACATCAAGGCTACTTCCAAGCTGTTATGAATTGTAGTAAGGTAAACATGAGTATGAATACATCATTGTGATATGATGTCTTTAACTATTTTAAAAATGTATCTAGAAGTGGAATAGAATGGTCAAATGGACTTTCTAGTCTTACTTTCATGATGGGTCTCCATATTTATTTCCATAATGCTTGTACTTGTTTACATTGCTTGAACATTTTAGAAGGGCTCAATTTTTCCCCAGCAGCCTCACCACTGTGTGATATTATGTGAATTATTGATGATAAACATCTTTTCTGAAGCAATATGGAATACCCATAGTGTTTCTTTTGCATTTCTCTAAGGTCAGGAATATTGCACATTTTTCATGTATTTATTAGCTTTTTGTACTTCTGAAAGATGTCTATTAATTTCAGTTATCCAATTTAGTAGTTTTTTTTAATCTTGAGGATTTATTCTTATAAGAATTTACATACTGTAGATAGTACTATTTTGTCCAAAGAATAGCAGCCAAGTTTTTTCCTCTTCTACAAATTGCTACTATGGTAATGTATGTGCAATGGAATATTATTCTGCTGTCAAAAGCATTAGTGTCATCATTTGTAAGAAAGTGGATGCCCCTCAAACACATCATGTTATGTGAAATAAATGAGACCAACAGGTTTAAATATTATATCATTTCTCTTATATGACAATCAAAGTATAAGTAAATTATATAGCAAAATAAAAAGTAATAGGAAAGAGGGGGACAGATTATTTGCAAAAAGCAAAGAAATGAAGATATGGAGGGGGTAGAGAGGACAAAAATAGTATGAAAATGAATTCAGATGTGTTATATTCATGTATCAACTTCTCCCAAGTAATATAGTCATTATGTACTGCAAATATATATTAATAGAAATTAAAAATTTAAAAACATACAAATGGAATACATCAGCAGTGAAGACTTACATCTTCTGGAAACTAACTACAGCTACATATTTGGTAAGAATTGCACTTTCAGAGATGTGCCTAACATTCCCTCTATTGTAAACATCTTTGGTCTCCTAAATCTTCAAAGTTTTGTGCTAAGTGGCTGTTTCTTTGTTCCGAAGTATGCAGTCTCATTTATAGGCTTTAAAAATTATCTCATAACTCATTACTTATTAGTACATTCTGTAAATGCCTCCCCCAAAAGACATTTTAGAAGCTTAATTCCTAGAAAACAATGTGATGAGGTGGAGTCGAAAGGGAGAGATTTCTGCTGTGAGTGAAATAGTGCCACTTATGAAATGTCTTGATACTATGCATCTGTTTTCTTGTCCTTCTTGACCTGTCAGCTGCTGTCATAGAGCATGATGCAGATGGTGACCTGAACAATCTTGGACTTCCAAAACTCCAGTATGTAGACCAATGGGTTTCTGTTTATAATAAATTATCCAATGTCAGGTGTTCTGCTAAAGTAGGAACAAATGGTACTGATGTAACCTTGATACCCAGAAGCTGGGATTTACAACAAATATGTGAAAACTTTGATGCAGCGTTGGAATGAGGTTATGGGCAGAGGTTGGAGGAATTTTGAGAAGTAGAATGGAAGAGAAAATCTGTGTTGTCACACACAGTACTTGCATTCTGATAAGTTCTGAAGAGAAGAGAATTATATGGAGTTTTGTATTAGATTATCTGAGTGGCAGTGATCAGCATGTTGATGGGGACATGAACAGTAGCTGGAACCCCTGGGAGGGAAAGACAGAGGTAAGTACTGAGGTGTTGGAAATTGGAATCAAGTTTATGCTTGTCATGAAGTGACAGAGGAGTTGGCTGACCTGTGTCCATGCCCAATGGCTTTGTCACAAAGAGAGCATGAGACTGATGAACTAATGTAAGAGTCAAAAGAAACATCTAGGCAGCAAAGTTATCAGAATGCCAATGGCCTTTTAACTGTGTTTAAGATGTGAGAAGGAAAAAAGTAATTTGAAGATTTAATTTGTATATAAAAAGAAATAAAAATGTACTATTTTAAGAGATTCTCAACCTAGTCACAGGATCATGAAGCAAAAACCATATTAGTGGAAAAGAAAAAGAATAAGGCCAAACCACTATTCGATAAGGAAGTAAATGTGGGCACAATGAAGCCAGAATCCATTTACCATGACAGTATGGGAACGATCTGAAAAGTATTTCCAGGATCATTAGGGCTGCCCTTTTCATCCGAGGTTACAGTACCAAAGTCTGGGGAAAGGGCTCCAAAGAGATGTTCATGATACCCATGGATTTGTGTGTTCAAAGCTGTCTCATGTTTGCTTCTCACATTTCCCCAGTGGTCCTCATCTACCTCAGTCATAACTCAGGTGGGTACAGGTGCAGCTTGACTCAAAACTCCAGAAGATCCAAGCCATAGACCTCAGTAGCGTGGTACACGGAACACAAAGGGTGAGTGGGCGTGGTTTTGTTTATTTAGATTCCGAAGATGTCACAGAAAGTCTCGTGCCTATGGCGGAGCCTTGCTGGATGGCTGGAGTCAATGAAGAGAGTTCCCACATGATCAAGGCCCAACAGAAATGTAAAGTGGAAGCTGCCAGATAAAATCTCAACTAGGACAATGTGTACAGGAGGCAGGGTGACCAAGGTCCACTCAAGATCCCTCAAATGGGAAATAATAAATTTACGTTCATTATATATTACTCAATCACAGTTATGGTCTTATAGCACAGTAACATGGACCTAAACGTTCTTCTAATCATGAGGAGGAGTTATTTGAATGTATGGGCCATATTATTTTAATATTAGAATCTTCATTTCCAGGCACATAAACTCATTGAGTTTAAAGAAACAAACAATCTAATTCACTTAAAACAATTCAAAATGTATATGACCATTATAGAAATAAGTCTAGCAGAAATCCAGGATGTGAAAAAAAAAAAAATAGAAAACAGACGGCAGTTTCCACCCATGTGAGGACAAAGTGTCAGAAATGAGACAAGGTGGTCAAGTACATCATGTACAAAATGGTGCTCTAAAAAGAAGATACAGCTACTAGGTAAAGCAAGAGAAACCAGAATTATAGAAATAAAGCAAAAATTGGAAAGTCATATAAAGGTGTTCTCAGAAGGCTCAGTCCCTCAGAGATAAATGCACTCAGGACAGTCGCACAGACAGGCCAGTTGGCTGTTTCAGGGAGCTGAACTGACCAAACTGTCCAGCTGCTCTACAAGATCACAAGTGGGCAGTTTTCCTAATAGCACCACACTGCAGGAACCTGGCTGAGGTCAGGCACCAGGTGGTCCAGGCACTTTCTCCAGGGTAATGTGTTGTCATAGTCTGACAGCTCCCTAAACTGGGCTAAGAAGCTCTAATGACTTCAGACTTCTCTAACAGTAAATGCTTCAAAGTCTGTAGCATGAACAGAGACTAGAGCTTCCTGTTTATCTCTCCCTACCTAGTGACAGGCTTGATTTCAAGAGATGGGATAGTTTATGCCATATACGATATTTCTCTCTCTCTTTTTTAAATAAGGGTATTGTACACCACTCTGCTATGAAATATGTCTGTCACATCACCCCTGCACTCCTCTGGACTTCTTCAAACACTCTAGTGGAATGGATGTTGTTTTTTATTGCTTTGAATCCTTTTGGTGGAAGTAAATGTACCAGGCATCTTTAGTCAGCCACCCTGTTGATATGTTTTGCTTTAAATTTAGTTCAGTTGACAAAAAATTTAAATGAATTATTTTGAACAAAAAAAATTTTGACCTTAAATTCTACACAAAAGGTAAAAACTGAAATAAACAGTAATTGATTGGGATAAAAACAACTACAGTGTCCATTCTCAAAGTTATAGGTTAAGGGCCTGGGATATAGCTCAGTGGTTCTGGCACCTGCTTTGGAAGCACAAGGGCCCAGGTTTGATTCCTGGTAACCACATACAACAGTACTGCGCATGGAGACTCACGCCCAGCAACAATCAGTGCCACATACCACAGTTCCAGGCGTGGTGGCTCACACCTGTAATCCCAGCACTTGGGAGGCAGAGGCAGGAGGATTGCTGTGATGTGAGTTTGAGGCTAAGGTCAGGGTCAGCCTGAACTACAAAGCAAGACCCTGTAGCAAAAAATAAAAGTTATAGGTTGTTATTAAAGCCATGAATATATGAGCAGCCAAGTGGAATGCTATACTTAAATAGTAAAAATCCACAAAGAAAAATAATTTTAAAAGATAAAGCATTTTAGCAAAGATGTGGGTAAATGAAATAGAATTTTAAGTCATCCTTGGAAGGTTCATGCACCAAAAGTAAAAGGGGTATGTCTGAATTGAGAAGGAAAGACTTGTATAGTCTAATGTATGTTGTACTACAAGATGAGTGTTCTCTGACCAGTAAGCCTAAGTTACAAACTTTTGTATCATGAATGCATATTCATTTTCTTGTGATATATATATTTATATATCATATAAACATGTGATATATATATAAATTTAGTTCAGTTAATTTAAATATACATATATATAATATATTTATATATATGTGATTTATATATATATAAATTTAGTTCACTTAACTTAAATACACATATTTATATATTATATATATAATATATAATATATATGTTTATATATTATATATATATATAAAGTCAACAAAAGTGAAGATATTATGTCCTTTTCAAATTGTTTGCTAGCCAATTCTTTATCTACGTGTGTGTCACCTTCCTATACCCAAAGTAGTTGAGAAAACTCAAAAGTAATTTTCATCTTTCTTGATATGAAAAAGAACAGTTGATATAGCTCACAATTGATGATAGATACCTATAAATGGCCAGTTAACATTTTTCCTGCTTTCTTGTAATTCTGTACAGTTTTAACCATATTTGGATGATGCTTCAATTTGGGGCATTTTCTATCTCTCTGTCTTCTAGTTCTGTTCACCTTCCATCTGCTCTCCACCACTCTATCATAATGCCCTGAAAAGACAAGTGACTGAGATTTCAAAATAATGAATTAAAATAGAACACAACATATCTATAGGGAATTTGCTGTAGATGAATTAATTTTCCTGAGAACATTTAAGTATCTCAAGTTGCCATTCCAATTTTCTGGGTAACACAGTATTCTAAGAGTTACTAAATGTCCAAGGCTGATTTTTCATGTAATCAATCAATGGAAAGGTCATCACAGAACTGCTTTCTTTCACCAAAATTTGACATGCCACAGATTGATGTTTGACAGGAAAATCATTAATTTTATCTGCATTCATGATCCTATCATTCTAGAATCAAAATCCCAAGATGACATACAACCAGTGACACAAGGAACTTGTAAGAGTTCAAAATAGAGTTGGTGCTTAGTGATTATTGGTTAAATAGTGTTGTAAGGAGAACTTGCTACTCATGATAGGCTAAGAAAAAGATAACAAGTTTTCAAGTTTTTAATTTTTATTTGAAAGAAAATAAAAATGACAGGATATAATTTGTAGCATGCTCTAATAATTTTAAAATTATTATGTCAGAATAATAATTCAAGCAAGAGGGAAAAGCAGGCAGAAAGTAATGGAAATGTTAAAGCATATTTCTGAAGTCCTTTCTCATGGATGTCTGTACTGGTACTATCATGGCTGCCTCAGTGAATTGAATCAACATCTACCTTTGTAGTCATTCTGACTTCAGGGAACAGCAAAGAGGTCCCAAAAGTGCCACATCTGCTGAAGAAGGTGGATAAGCACACACTGCATTGCCTTTATGAACGTGTCTTTTTGTCACTCAGTGGCGACATTCACCAAATTTTGATCACATCATAAAGCTATAAAAAAGGACTTTGAGAACTGTTTCAGACAGAAATGATGAGGCAAGAATGACAATGACAAGAATGATGAGGCAAATGTGTTCAGAGTGAGGGAAGGAGAGGACTTTCATGGAGATTAGTGACAATGTGTCATTTACTGTAATAAATATTTCATTAGAATTTTCACTGTGTGTTTCAATCATACCTCATTCTTTCACATATGGCACAAGGCAGAAAGGACTTCTTATATGAAAAAGATACTGTTCTCCATCATGCTTTGTGTTTATATACAGCACTAGAAAAAATGACATACTGTTACTGTTACTGTTAGGATTTAGAGTAAAGAGAAAACCAACAGTTTAACTACCCCTCTGTATTTTTATTTCAAGTTTAAGAATGCCTATGTTTATTTCAAATGGTCAAGTAAGAAGTATTATATCCTAGCCTAAATTAATCAGAAACAAAACACTCTTAACTGGCAATTTCAAGTGTATATTAAATGAGTTAAGTAATAGTCCTCTGGGAAAACTAAGTATTTAAACTCTGTGCTTAGGTCTATTCAGATACGTATACAGGTGAGGAATAAAATTTTTGCTATGAGAACTCTTGGAATTTCTATCTGCATTGAAAATAAGCATACTTATTATAACATATGATGCAGAGCAGATCTTGCAAAAATGTTTGAAAAGGTATCACACAAAATATTTTCATCACTATCACTACAATAGCCAAAAGTTATTGATCAATCTTTTTTTGATAATGGCAGTCAAGATATCTTATGATCTATCTGCTTTTCAAAGGTGAATTCTAGGTATCATGATTATGATTTCTTATCCATTTTAGTAAAATTATATAGGTAATACTGGTATATGATAAATATTATTATCTTTTACCCCTTAAACTGGAAAAAATAAATATATTTCACTCTGTAGGATTTCATGATGATTGATACAGGTTATATTTTTATTTAATAACCATGTGGAATCAATTTTTGTAAACTTACCTGCATACTTTAATATAATGCATTATTTCAGTGTGGACATCTACAGTATACAGTAAAATAATGGCAAGAGAGTTGGCCATGTGACAGGCATATTATACATAGGAGGTTTTCTGGGGCCATTTAAGTATACTCTTTCTTTCCTGAGAAGAGCACATCAGTGAAAAGAGCCCACACTGAAAATGTATCAAAAGTACTGAGTAAAGAGCTGCTTACTTCAAGAAATGTATATATGATGAAAGAAATGGGTTAAATGATGGACCTTAGAGATGGGAATCTAGAATCCAACAGACTTGGCTTATCCCTTTGTGATTCTTATAAGATATCTCACATTTGTGGATATTTTGAAGATTGGCCAGATGGAAAGCAGGGCACCATGGGATACTCATTTATCACAGTGACAGCAAGTAGGCACCAGTAATCCTCTCCACACAGGAGGGAGTTAGAATTGCAGACGTGAAGTATCACTGTAGCTGGACAAGTGGAGTTTGGCACCACTTGTATTTGTCATTAACTAAATCATATTAATTCATTAGTGACATGTCAATTTAATTCACTCAATTGTCATGGCAAATAATTTATATCTATTCCATTTCTGTAGATGAAATGTAAATTACATTTACTCATAAAATTATTTTAATACCTTCAGAAAAAATTATATGTATTCTAACAACAAAAATCATCTGTAATTATTTTTCTACTCTAAGACACATGTTGTATCCTAAGAGAACTAAAAAAAACCAAAAATTAAAATTTTATTTTAATGAAATATTAAAATCACTAGTTGTTAATTTGATGTGATGGAATATTTTAAGGACATCCTAATTCTGAAACAACAAGAATCCAATCTCCTATATTTAATTTAAATAATTCCAAGCTGACTTTGAAAAACTATGGACAAAATTTCCCATTAGAGATCACTGTGTTTGAAAAAGTCTGGCATTAATAGTCAGAAAGACCCAGAGTTTGAAATTCTGGGTCCATACTTCACTGTCTCAGAGATTTACAGCACATCTCTGAATGTCTTCTAAACTAAATTTCTGCGTTTGCTAATTAGAAACACTAACAAAGATTCTTGAGTGGCTCATGTGGCCAATTCCAAATTGAATTTTTCTAAAGAGAACTTAGAAGACTTGCTCTCATCATCTGAATCAAATCCAAAGACTGACATTTCTTCTGTACAAAAGCAATGACATCTACCAAGAGTTTCTGAACTTGGCACCCTTGTGAGCTTGTTCACATAGATTTCAAAGCACTATTGAATTCAAAACAGAAGGGCCATCTTCCACTCTGTCTCTCACCATGTAATAAAAGAAAATCAAATGGATCAATAAGTAAGACACAAAAATACAAGTTAATCATTTTTTTTTTTTTTTTTTAGGTTTTTTGAGACGGGGTCTCACTTTGTAGTTCAGGCTGTGCCTGAGCTCAGCCTCGAATTCATACCACAGCAATCCTCCTGCCTCTGCCTCCCAAGTGCTGGGATTACAGGCGTGAGTCACCACACCTGGCACTGTGGTATGTGGTACTGGTTGCTGCTGGGGTGAGTCTCCACACCCAGTATTGTTATGTGGTTACCGGGGATCGAACCTGGGCCTTTGCGCTTGCAAGACAGGCACCAGAACCACTGAGTTATATCCTCGGCCCAAGTCAATCATTTTTTAAAATTCAAATCTTTACTGGTACATTATATATACACAGCATCATCGCATTAAACATTAAGAATTTGTACCAGTATATGACACAACTTGATTCTCATTTTTTCCCATTCTCCTGCCCACACTACCACACCCACCCCCTACATAAATAAGCTTTGTTTCCTTTTTTTTATTACTATCACACTTTTTTGTCCTCATTATTTAGCCCTACACCCTATTTCCTTTTAAATATTTTCTATTTCCTAAAATATACTATATGTACTAGAATGCATTTACATCTTCATTTTCTCATACCAGAGAAATGATACAATATTTACACATCTGTGACCTATTGATTTCACTTCACAGGCACACAAGGTTAGGGTCTGCCTGCCTCCATGCTGAATGAACTGAGTGTGCCCAGGGACATTCTAGGTAAAAGGCGTGCAGAGTCAGCTGGAGCCTCAGCAGCGTCATTAGACACAGGTGTCTGCCTGGGAATGGGACCTGTCTGCCTCCATGCTGACTACACTGAGGGTCCCCAGGGAGGTAACCTGGGTACAGCCGAGTTTGCAGGTATCTCAGCCAGCACAAATTAGACACCAATGCCTGGGGCTGGGGCCCAGTGCTTTTCAACCAAGCTGATCTGACTGTTCTGTTTGAGTGCCTTACATGGTGTGCCAGAACTAGGGTTGTTTAGGACCCATTACAGAGCCAAGACGAACAACTTAAGAAACACTGATATCATAAGGGTCCTAAATATTAGGAAGAAAGAGATTTGCAACAGACATCACCAGACAACAGAGCAGATATAAAGCCAAAAAACAACATCAGCAGCAAAATCTCAGAGATGAGGAAATATTCAAAGTTTTAGATGCAAAGATCTTCAACTCAAGATAATATAAGAAGAAGGGAAATGAAGAAGTCTGAAGCTCAATCACCAGCATTCTCTGAAATGGTAACCAAAGTAGATCTATTAAAATAGAAATCAGAACTGATCTCTGAGATGAAAACAGAGATACTGTACATAGTTAATAATATGATTAATAAAGCTAGAGGGGAAATCAGGGATTTGATTGAATCTGACATAGCAAAATCAATGGAACCTTTTAAACAGCTATGAGTAGAGGTCCAGGAAATCAACAAGTAAATCTTACGGAAGATAAAATGGGTAAAACTTGAAGACATAGGCAAAGACACAGACTTTCTGAACAGAATCCCAGTTGCACAAAAATTAGCACCAACAATAAAAGAGTGGGTTATATAAATTAAAAAGCTTTTATATAACAGAGGAAACAACCAGCAGACTGAAGAGAAAATTTATAGAATTTTAAAATATTAATCCCACTACTACTCCTCAGTAGACTAAAATCTAAAATACATTACCAGTATCATATTGTTTCTAACAGAATGGTTTTGTTGTACAGTTTCAAATAGAGAATCATGATACTTCTTGCTATGGCCTTGTTGCCTATGATTGCTTCTGCTATTCTGGGTCTATTAGGGTCCTAGATGAATTTTTGAATTATTTTCTGAAGATCTGTGAAATATGCTATTGGGATTTTGATCGGGATTGCATTGAACCTATATAGTAGTTTGGGCAGTATGGCCATGTTGACTATACTGGTTCTTCCTACCTAGGATCAAGGGATGTCTTTCCATTTTCTGATATCATCTTTGATGTCCCTTTTCAGAATGATATAACTTTCAGAATAAGAATCTTTGATCTCCTTTGTTAGATTGATTCCTAGATATTTCTTTTTCTTTTTTTATTTTCTTTTTATTTATTTTTTGATGCTATTGTGAAACAAATCAGTTCCCAAATTTCTCTTTCAATGAGTTTATTGTTCATGGATGCAAAAGCCATTGATTATTGAATGTCGACCCGTATCCAGCTACATTGCTAAATTTGACAGTGTTAAGTCTAGCAGTAGTTTGGTTGAGTTTTAAGTCATCCAAAAATATGGGGAAAAAAATTAAGAGCTGTTTCTCAGACGAAAGACTACTAGCTAAGGTATATAAAGAGCTTTTAAAAATCAGTCTGTCCAAATATAGACACAATTAAAAATGGGTTTTTTAAATGAACAGATATTTTTCAGAGGAAGAACTAAAGGCAGTTAAGAAACATGGTGAAAAGTTCAACATCACTGATCATTTGAGAGATTCATTTGGAAACAACACAAAGATTCTATCTCACATCACAAAGAATGGCTGTGATCTCAAAATCAATCAACACCAAATGCTGGCAGAGTTGTGGGGAGAAAGGAACCCTTCTCCACTGCTACTGGGAATGTAGACTGATACAATCACTGTAGAAATTCCTCAAAAAACTATGACTTGAGGTCCTCCTTGTGCCTGTTATTCCCCTGCTAGGTATATACACAAAAGAATGAAAATATTCGTATCACAGTGACATATTTTGCACCCATGTTTATAGTATCTTAGTTTGTGATAGCTAAATCTTGGAAAAAATCAAAATTTTCATCAATGGGAGAATCAACAAAGATGTAGTTATTTCAAATAAAGTAGAAAATTACTTTGTAATAAAAAATGATAATTTGAGTCATTTATTCTCAAATGGATGTACCTTGAGGTCATACTCAAAAGTGAAATAAATGGATGTACCTTCAAGACATCCTCATAAGTAAAATAAATAGGTGACAGATGTGTAAATATCATATCTTTTCTCTGGTATGAGAAAATGAAGATATAAATGAGTTCTAGTATATATAGTTGATATTGTGAAATAGAAATGTTTAAAAGGAAAGAGACTGAATGAGGTCCCATTTGCTGATTTCTTTTTTTTTTTTTTTTCTTTTAAGGTTTTTTTTTTTTTTTGAGACAGGGTCTCAGTTTGTGGTTTAGGCTGGCCCTGAGCTCAGCCTAAAACTCACATCACAGAAATCCTCCTGCATCTGCCTCCTGAGTGCTAGGATTACAGGCATGAGCCACCACGCCCAGCACTGTGGTATGTGGTACTGGTAGCTGCTGGGATGAGTCTCGACGCCCAGTATTGTTATGTGGATACCCGGGATCAAACCCGGGTCCTTGCGCTTGCAAGACAGCACTGGAACCACTGAGCTATATCCCCGGCCCAACATTTGCTGATTTCTTCTGCCAATTTCTGTGCTGTAGAGATTTTGTTCAAGAAGTCTTTCCCTAAGCCAATGTCTTCAAGAGTTTTACCTAACCTGCTTTGCAGCAGGTTTAGAGTGTCTGTTTTAATATTTAGATCTCTTATCCACTTTGATTTTAGCTTGGTATACAGTGAAAGAGCTAGATTTAGGTTTAGTCTTTGGGAAGTTAAAGCCCAGTTTTCCCAGTACCATTTGTTAAAGAGCCTATCTTTCCTCCACTGAGGATTTTTGCTCATTTGTCAAAGATGAGGTGGCTGACTGTATCTAGAGTAATTTCTTGATCTTCTAGTCTACTCCATTGATCCTCGGGTCTGTTACTTTGCCAGTACCATGCAGTTTTTATCATGGTGGCTTTATAGTATAGTTTCAGGTTCAGAGTTGTAATACCCCCCTACCATGTCCCTGTTGCTTAGAATTGCTTTTGCTATTCTAGGTCTTTTGTGGTTCCAGATAAAAGTTTGGATTTTTTTTCTCTAGATCTGTGAAATATGCTATTGGGATTTCAATTGGGATTGCGTTGAATGTGTAGAGTAGTTTTGGGAGTATAGCCATTTTGGCGATATTGGTTCTTCCTACCCAAGAGTAAGGTATGTCTTTCCATTTTTTGATATCATCTTCTATCTCCTTCTTCAGAGTGCTATAGTTTTCAGAGTAGAGGTATTTCATCTCGTTTGTTAGATTTATTCCTAGATATTTTATTTTTTTGAGTGCTATTGTGAAAGGGACTGATTCCCCAATTTCTATCTCAGTGGGTCTACTGTTTGTGTATACAAAGGCTACTGATTTCAGCAAATGGGACCTCATTCTTTTAAAAAGCTTCTGCACAGCAAAGGAAACCACCAACAGAGCAAAAAGGCAACCAAAAATGTGGGAATAAATCTTTAACAGCTGTTCCTCAGACCAAGGGTTATTATCTAGAATGTATAAAGAACTCAAAACAATCAGCCCACCCAAATTTAAAGACCCAATTCAAAAATGGCCATCTGAAATGAACAGATATTTTTGAGAGGAAGAAGTAAGAGCAGCTAAGAAGCATATGAAGAAATGCTCAACATCATTAGTCATTTGAGAGATGGAGATGAAAACAACACTGAGATTTCATCTCACTCCACATAGAATGGCTGTCATTTCAGAATTAGCCAGAAACAAATGTTGGCGAGGCTACGGAGAAGGAACCCTTCTCCACTGTTGGTGGGACTGTAGACTCATACAACCCCTGTGGAGATCAGTTTGGAGATTCCTCAGAAAGCTAGGATTGGAGGTCCCATTTGACCCGGCCATCACTCTGCTAGGTATATACACACAAGAATTAAAAGACTCATATCACAGTGACATATGTGCACCCATGTTTATAGCAGCTCAGTTTGTGATTGCAACATCTTGGAAACAACCAAAATGTCCATCAAGTGGAGAATGGATAAAAAAAGCTGTGGTTCTTCTACAGAATGGAGTATTACTCTGCCATAAAAAATGATAAGTTTGAAGGATTTTTACTTAAATGGACATACCTTGAGGATATCCTTGTAAGTGGAATAAATAGGTCATAGATAGGTAAATATCGCATCTTTTCTCTGATTTGAGAAAATAAAGATGTGAATGTGTCCTAGAATAGTATGTTATATATTGTGAAATAGAAAATACTCAAAGTGAAATATGGGGAAGGGATAAAAATAATGAGATTATAACAAAAAAGAAAGGAAAGAAATTTTATGTATATAGGGGGGTGGTAGGGTGGGTAGGGCTATAGGAAAAAAAGAGAATTAAGTGTGTCTTATAATGGTACAAATCCCCATTGTGGAGTGCAATCATGATGTGTATATGTAATGTACCAATAAAGGTTTCAATTAAAAAAGAAGGAAAGAGGGTGTAGGGGTAAATAACAAGGAGAAAAAGAATGTGATAATAATTTTTAAAAGGAAACAAAACTTATGTACATAGGGGTGGGGAGTTGAAGGGTGGGGGAGGGGAAAAATGAAAATCAAGTCATGTCATATTCTGGTAGAAACTCTCAATATTGAATGCAGTGATGATTTGTATTCATAATGTACCAAGAAAGGTTTGAATTTTTTTTAAAAAGTGAAAGAAATAGGTCACAGATGGGTAAATACCATATCATTTCTCTGCTTTGAGAAAGTGAAGGTGTAAATAAATTCTAAAATGTATGATAGACATTGTGAATTAGTAAGAAAATATTCAAAGAGAAAAGGTGTAAGTAAAGAAGGGAAAGAAAAAATTGATGGTAAGAAATAAGGAAACGAATCTCATGTACATAGGGGATGGGGGTTGTAAAGTGGGCACAGAAAGGGTAAAAGTAAGAATTAAGTCATGTCATGTACTGGTAGAAATGCTCAATGTTGATTGTGATCATAATGTGTATATAAAATGTTCCAATAAAATCAATTTTTTGAAATTTAAAAATAAAATCTAAAATACATGAAATGCTGATAAAACAGGATTATGCCAAAATAACAAATACCTAATAAAAAATAAACCAGGCAGCTGAGATGGATAAGTACTTCTGAACGGAAGTAAAAATTGCATGAAAAATATTCTGCCCTTTTCATGGTTTCAGAAATGCAAATTAAAACAACTCTGTGATTACACTTATCCCAATGTGAATAGCTACCATCAAAAAATCTAATAAAAAGAAATGTCCATAAGATCATACAGTAAAGGAACCTTCCTAAATTAGTACTACCACTGTGGAAATCAGTATGAACACTACTCCAAAAAGGTGTAAGTAGAAACTCTGTATTATCCTGCCTCATCTGTGTATCTCTCAAAGAGATTTAAAGTCATCAGATAGCAGCGATACACACATACCTATATTTACAGCAGCACAGTTTTTATTGTTGTTAATGAAATGTTTTGAGTGAAAAATGAGCAATGAATTTTTATAATTACTTGAAAAAGACAACCTAAAATCTTGTTCTTAGATATAAAAGCTTAATAGCCTAGGAACTGGAGCTATATTTCTGGGGCAGAATCTATTCTTAGCCTGATTTGGATCTGATCTCTAGCACTTTTGTGTTATTAATAGTAATGCTAACATTACCTACCTAGTATTTAAGGTGATCCAAGGAGGAAAACAATTGATAAGTTTTCTTCTAATAAAAGTTTATCCTACACACATATATACACACATAGTATTTTGTAAAGCAAAATTTTGTAATCACCACTTTATCATAACTATTGTCACCATTATCGTTATCTTCACCATCACTATCATCATCATCATGTAGTTTTCTCAAATTTCAAACAATTGCCTTCTAACTTTATTGAATATAAAGTATAACTTCTGAACTAGTAGCCACAAGCATAGAAAAAATTGATTGACGAAACCTTGAAAAATTGATTGTCAAAACCTTGAAAAATTGACCGACGATACTTTTACTTAAAAAAAAATCATATTCTGTAGAAAGGAAAAACACACAGGGCCCTTAGAGAAATGGAAGTTTGAGAAATTCAGAATGGGTTTATAAAATGAGTGAAGTTCTTACTAAACTGATGTACCTAAGCTTTTAATCTAGTATGGAAAACGGAAATTCGTGTCAGTCTACAACCTCTATTTTGTGTTAGAAATAGTACTAATGCATCTTCAGGCTCCTACTAGACCAATACGTCTTCCTGAGTATAAAAGAAATAAAGAAAAGCAATGACATAAATGACAACACTTCCTGTTTAGGTGATACAAACTGTGCTTTATAGTATTATTTACTGAATAAACTGAAGCTAGTCATAGAAATAGACATATTTTAAGTCAGCTACCACAATAATTGATTGGTTTTCTATGAGTATTCAATGTCGTTTTTATGTTCAAAATGACCGGGAATTTGTCTTTCTGACAACCTCTTAGCATCCAAACTAAATGAGTGAGAAAATTAAATAAATCCACCATGTGAATCAGGGACACTGACTCCAATGAGGCTATGAGAATAACTGGCATTAGATCATACTATAAATGGGTCAGCAGCACACCAACACGAGACACATACTCCCTTTGGCTCTGTTAATGCTGAGTGGAGCTTTGTGCTTTTACAAAATTGCAGCCATATAGTCTCAATTACTCAGTGACTTGGATGGCAGCTGACATGCTCAAAATTATTTTGCCACAATACAGCAAAAAGAACAAAAATACAACTGAGGTATCTACTACTTTTTAGGGAATGAGCATTATAGAAGCTTTATCTGAAGTACTTTATTGCATCTTTGTAATATGTCAGTTTAATCTCTCTTAGACCAAATTCCACATCTATTTGAAAGACTTCATAAGCTGAAGAATGAAAAGCAATCATCTTTGAGGAAATTCAGAAGTGCCAACAATTAATACACCAGTTCAATGTGATCCAGGACATCAACACTTCAGCGATACCAAGAAGGATGGGGAAAATGTCCCCCCTTTTCTCCTTTAGAGCTCAAAACATTTTACAGAAGATGCTAGAACATAGATTTGTATTATTAATATTGGATCAGGAAAGTAAGATTCTATTAATAAATATCAAAACACATGAGATGAGAGTATCAAAAGTTCAAGTATATGAAAAAAATGCAATCAGATGACGCCGCTGTCGGATCAATAGGAGAAAACAGGAATGGAACTTGGGAAAACTGACCCATAAAATCAATTTTTTCTTACTGTTAATTTTTTCTCCTTTAGAATAGAGTACATATTCATTCAATAAATATGTTCAATGAAATAATGAATGCATACTTATGTACCTTTGAATCAATTTGTATATAGTTCCTATATATTTACATTTACATAGAAGTAAAATCTAAATTAATATCTGAAAATATTCTCAAGAACAGATCCTGTGGGTCCTACCATCACGAATAGTTACCTACCATTGTCAATTACTATGTTTATTATTTTTATACTATATTTTGGGAAAGTGCTCTTAGGAAACAAAATGACCCCCAAGTGTTTTAATACCCCTATTCTTATGCACATACACATATACACATGCACACACACAGATACACACACATCAATATACTTGATACACAAACATTTCTTATTTATATGCTTAATTTGCTGTATAAAATATGTTCATTAATAAAAGTGACCTGAGCATATCCTATGTGTGAATTATCACAAATTCTGCTCTAGGAGAATATGTTATGAATGAAGGAGGTTTCATTATGCAAGAAAATATAACCCTGGGCCGGGGATTTAGCTCAGTGTTTCCAGCGCCTGTCTTGCAAGCACAAGGACCCGGGTTCGATCCCCATTAACCATATACCATACTGGGCGTGGAGACTCACACCCAGCAGCAACCAATACCACCTATCACAGTGCCAGGCATGGTGGCTCATGTCTCTAATCCCAGCACTTGGGAGGCAGAGGCAGGAGGATTGCTGTGATGTGAGTTGGAGGCTGAGCTCAAGGCTAGCCTGAACTACAAAGTGAGACCCTGTCTCAAAAAAACCTAAACAAAAAAAGAAAAGAAAATATAGCCCCAAGGAAAAAAAATGTCACTGAAATTAACACAAAGGCATAAATAAAACAGGAAACCAAATCAGATAGAAATGATTTGACTTTTAGATTATGTAAGGAAAAGAATGTTAAATTATAGACATTTATAGCAAATGATTTCACCTTGACACCACACTCATAAGTGAGATATGTAAATACCATATCATTTGTCTAGTGTGAGAAATTGAAGGTGTAAATGAGGTCCAGAATATGTGATAGGTATTGGGAAATA
This sequence comes from Petromus typicus, assembly GCA_004026965.1. NCBI lineage: Eukaryota > Metazoa > Chordata > Mammalia > Rodentia > Petromuridae > Petromus > Petromus typicus. The sequence goes on along the minus strand of PVIR01009306.1, from coordinate 4,749 downwards.
GTAAGAAAATGTTCAAAGAGAAATGGTAACTGGGTGAGGGCAGGGAAAAGCAAAGATAGGTTTAAAAAATGGATGATAAAAGGGAAAAACAGAAACAAAGCTTATGTGTAAGGGAGGATTTAGGATTAAAAGGAGGGTAGGGGAATGGGAAAAAAAAGAAAATACAACATGGACAGATACAAATTGCTAAAGCAGAATGTAATCATAATGTAATCCTAAAATGTGCCAATAAACTCAATTTATTAAAATAAATAAATAAAACAATATGCTCTCTACTGCATCTTTAATTATTCATGTATCAAGAACTATACAGTAAGTCTATATAGTTCCATCTTTAAGTCAAAACTCTTTTGCACAGTATTATATTATTTCTTCTTATTATTATTATATTTGTATCTGCTTAGGTAAAGACAACTTATAGGCAAAACATAATAATATACAAAATATCACAATATATGAGAAAAGATGTTGCAATCATTTTTGGTACTTTCAGATCCCACTTTCAAATTATGAAAATTAAAGAGAAGTAATAAAAACAAATGCACAAGCAAACCCTGTGTTTCTTCACACCACTCAGAGTTCAAACATGCTTTTCCAAACATACAGCATTGAAGCAGTAAGTACCAATAGCCCTTTTCAACAGTTTTCAGTTGAACTTAAATTTATATACAGATGTAGAGTGTTATGTTTTACTTTAAAAAATATTCTGAGAGAAAAACTTGAAATGAGAAAGCATTATAAAATATTTCTACAATCACTAGGGGAGGAGGATAATTAATTCTAAACCTTTGATGGACATCATTGAAAATATCAATTAGTTTTTCAGAAGTAATGTTAAGTGAAATTAATGACATTTAAGTTTGTAAAGTAAATATTTCAAATATATAATTAACTGATAGAAATTCACTGAGAGCTAAATTGAAAAGTAATTCTATCTCAATTATCTTTGCTAACGGCAGAGTGAAATTGTGTTTATTCCAAAATAAAACATAACCAAACATAATTTCTACTTCATTTCAGAAAACACTTTTCTTCTAAAATTTGACTATGTCAGTAAGATATTCTTAAGCATATGACCTCATGCACATTAAAATAGTGAATTTATTTATACCTGTGCATATTACTCCAACTTTCCTTGATTACTTTTGTTTCTATATATCCATATTTTCAACATATATACTCATAACTTTCCATACTCAAACACCTATTCATCTCTATTATCTCATTATAGGCACAAAGAATGAAACTTTGAGTCTCAGTGGCATACCTGTTGGTTAAGTATAAATTGTAGACTGGAAAGCAAATTTTGAATCCAAAATGGAATCTTCATAATCTTGCAGTAGGTGATATTTATTTAGAAAGTAGAAGTATATGGATCTATAGCTATAATGACCTGAGCTTTAAACTCAGATCTGCCACTCATTTCCTGTATGAACTCAAGCACTTAATTTAAACTCACTGAGGCATAGACTGTTTACAAGAAAACTGAAGACAATATGTAGAGCTTTGCTACAACTATTAAATAATGCATACGTTAAAACATTTAGCACCTGTGCTTGATACATAATGAGCACTAAAGACACACTGGAACTTTTCCTAGATAGAGGAGCTACTCATGTTTACTTAAGAGCTATAAGGCAATTTTAAAAGATTTTCATCTATATATTCTCTCCAAAGCTGAACTCAGATTTGTTTATTTACATGGTATTATTTCTAGGCTGTAACTTAGAATTTAAAAAAAATTATCATTCATCAAACACCAAGATATATTTTGTTTTTTGAGACAGAGTCTCCTTTGTAGTTCAGGCTGACCCTGAGCTCACAGTGTAGCCCAGGCAAGCTTCAAACTCAGCAATCCACCTGCCTCTGCCTTCCCAGTGCTGGGATTACAGGTGTGAGCCACCATGCTCAGACCTGTAGTATGTGGTACTGATTGCTTGTGATGTGAGTCACTAGGCCTTGTACCCTGGTATGTGTTTACTGGGGATTGAATCCAGCACCTTGCATTTGCAAGGCAGGTGTCAGAACCATTGAACTAAATCCCTGGCCCACCAAGATTTATTTTGGAGGAAATGTTACAACTTTATATTTATTTATATGTATAGGGAACTATTCATATTAGAATTTGTTTATAAATAATCTGTCATATTCATTATCCTCTCCAAAAGCCACCATTTTAATTAATAATAACATCATTTTAACTCATAACACCATTTTAATTTGAATAATTTAGTACATGAAAAAAGTTTTACACATGTTTGTATCAGTGATGGTACATATAAAGATGCTTTGACATTTAATATCTTTTTGTGAGGTAATAACTTTACTAATTTAAATTATTGGGCTAGAGATGTAGCTTAGTGGGGCTGCCCCCGCTTCACAAGTGTAAGGTCCTGAGTTCCATCTCTGGTACAAAAAATTTTAAAAATAATAATTTTAACTGATTCCATTAGAGAAATATTAGCTTTACTTTCCAAGAATTTTTGTGTATTTGCAGATACCTTTTAGAGTAATGAAGGAGTTCAATCATAATTTATAAAGCTAGCATTTTTAGCAGGTTATCACAGAGTTCAATGAGAAACATAAAGATATTTTTCAAGATAATTTTTCAGCTCTATTTTCTTCTTTTCCAATTATAGTACTTATCTTTTAAAGATTCATTGTCGTTCTACTTGTAATAACTGGGACAACATACCTGACCACCTGAAACTACTGAAAATAATGCTGCTGATAAATATAAAGGAAGCAGATGTTCTGCATCCTATAGGAAATATGAGTTGATGGTACTTTGGTCAATGCCCTACATCCCTGCCCCAGTGTACATATATACATACAAAAAGTCCAACAAAGGAATTTTCTGAAAGGGTATGATTTTTAGCAAATCATACCTATTTGATTTAAGTCACTAGAGTACCAAAATTTGATTTCACAAATGGTCACATTTTCAATCATGTAATCTCTAGGACAGCATGGGGAGCTCTGAAGGACAAGGCATTTGATCAATATTAATTTTTTTTCAAATGCTGGTCAGCTGAAAGAGAAATCTGATCATGAGGTAGATTCTATTACCTGTTGAAGTGATAAGTCCTGGTGATAAAAGGCCTGGGATTGCGTGGGGCAGAAGGCAGCCATTGTCTTGTAACACTCCTAACGAACGTTTAGGGGGCCTGCCTGGCCGTGAACTGTGAAGAAACACATGAAAATCAGGTTAAAAATGTATGCATTTCAGAAATACTATGCCTTGCTGCATTCATCTTTTCTTCTAAAAATTAATTTTAATGGTACATTATATATATAGTGTGTATATATACAAATATCACAGTGTAAACACACACACATATATATGTATATGTACATATATACACTATGATCACATACAACATTGAAAATTTGTACCAGTACACAACACATCTTGGTTTTCATTTTTCCCCTTTCCCCTGCCTTCCTTACAACCCCCACCTCTATATACATGAACTTTGCTTCCTTGTTTTTGCTATCAAATTTTTTCTTTCTCTTCTCTACTTTCCCCTACTTAGCCTTTCTCTTTTCCTTTTGCACATTTTTTCCTATTTGACATTATCTACAATACATTTTGAAATTCACTTACACACTTAATTTTTTATAGTAAAAATATAATATTTACACATCTGTGCCCTATTTCACTTACAAGTATGTCCTCAAAGTACCTCCATTTGAGTATAAATGATTCTAATTTATCATTCTTAATGTTTCAGTAATACTCCATTTTGTTAAAAAAACAACAACAACAACAACAACACATCTTCTTTATCAAGTCTCCCCTTGATAGCCATTTGGAATGTTTCCAAGATTTGGCTATCACAAACAGAGATGCTATAAACATGAGCGCACATATGTCAGTGTAGTATGAGGTAAATCTTCAGTCCTAGTAGAGTAATAATTTTTGTTAAGGAATCTCCACATTAATTTCCATAGTGATTTCACCATTCTACATTCTCACCAATAGTGGAGAAGGGTTCCTTTATCCCCACAGCCCCACCAGCTTTTGTTGTTGGTTGACTTTGAGATAGCAGCCATTCTTTGTGGAGTGAGATGTAATCTCAGTGTTGTTTTCATCTGCATCTCTTAAATGACCAGTAATACTGAACATTTCTTCATAGGTTTCATAGCTACTTTTACTTCTTCATCTGAAAATATATCTGTTCAATTCAGATGTCCAATTTTGAACTGGGAATTTAAATTAGGGAGGGGATGATTTCTAAAAGTTTTTTGTATAAACTTGGCAGTAGTCCTGAGTCTGAGTAACAGCTGGTAAAAATTTTTGCCCACATTGAGGGTTGTTTTTTCATTCTGTTGGTGGTTTCTCTTGCTGAACAGAAGCTTATTTATTTATTTATTTATTTTAATTGATTCATTGCTACATTCTGTATGTGTAGTGTGATCATGAACAATATTGGGAATTTGTATCAGTACACAACACATCTTAATTTTCACTTTTTCCCATGGCCTACCCACCCTATAATCCCATGTCTATATGCTATGCATTGGGTTTGCCTCCTTTTAATTTTTTTTTTTTTTTTTTTTTTTTTTTTTTTTTTTTTTTTTTTTTTTTTTTTTTTTTTTTTTTTTTTTTTTTTTTTTTTTTTTTTTTTTTTTTTTTTTTTTTTTTTTTTTTTTTTTTTTTTTTTAGGTTTTTTGAGACAGGGTCTCGCTTTTGTGGTTCAGGCTGGCCCTGAGCTCAGCCTCAAACTCACATCACAATCCTCCTGC
>PVIR01009305.1:38259-53783 GCA_004026965.1 Petromus typicus | reverse complement strand
AAAAAAAAAAAAAAAAAAAAAGTAAGATATAAATAAATGGAAACATTCTACACTCACAGATTGAAGGCCTAATATTGGAAAGATAGGATAATAGCCAAATGATATACAACCTCATCAAAATATTAATGACATTTTTTGAATACAAAAAGCTACCCTAAAATTCATATAGAACCTCAAGAGACTAAATAGCTAAAGAATCTTGAAAAATTAGAACAATGCAAGAGGACTCATACTTCCTTGTTTCAAAACTTACTACAAAGCTAGAGTGATCAGTGTGGTACTGGGATAAAGTAACACATATAGACCAATGGAACAGAATACAGAGCAATGACACAAGCCCTCACATAGACACTCAAATGATTACTGGGTGAGAAGGGCATTCGATTAAGAAAGGATAATCTTTTCCATAAAAGATGCTGTACTATCTCATATCCATATGCAAAAGAATGAAGTCAGATCTATATCTAACAGATTTTTTAAAGACTCAAAATGGATTAAAATCCTAAATATAAGAAGCAAAAATTCTAAAACTCTTAGAAGCAAACAGGGCAAAGACTTTATGACCGCTGGACTTGGCAATGACTTCTTAGATATGACAACAAAGGCATAGGCAATAAAAATAGATAAACTGGATTTCATGAAAAATTTTTAAGTGTGTGTGTGTGTATCAAAAGACACTATCAGATCCAGATACAGTGATGCACATTTGTAATTCCTGCTACTAAAAAGACTGAGGAGAATATCAAAGTTTTTTTGTTATCACTTTTTTTCCAGTACCAGAGATCAAACTCGGGTCCTTGTGCCTCCAAGGTAGGTGCTGTACCACTTGAGCTAAATCCCTGGTTCTTTTATTTTTCCCAGACCCTTGTGCTTGCAAGATAGGAGGGGTACCACTGAACTAACTCTCTGGCCTGAGAATCTCAAGTTTGAGGACAGCCTGCCAACTAATCAAGATCTTATTTCAAAACAAACACACAAACAAAAACCTAACAAGGCTTAGGGATGTATCCTAGTAGTTGAACGCTGCTGGCACTGTCAAAAGACTGAAAGGACAACCCAAAGAATGGCAGAAAATATTTTCAGATTATATTTCTGATAAAGAGTTAATATCCAGTATATAGAAAGAACTCCTAAAATTGTAAAAGTGCCATACTCACAAGTGGGTAAAAGTTTTGAACAGATATTTTTCCAAAGATATACAAATGGCCAATAAGCATATAAAAAAGTGTTCTTATTACTAATCACTTGGGAGATACAAATCAAAATTGCAATAAAATACCATTCCACACTCATTAGGATGGATAAACAGCAACAAAAAAATATGTGTTACAGGGGATGTGGAAGAACTGGAACTTTTGTGTACAGCTGATAGGGGAGAATGTAAAATTGTGGCTATATAGAAAATAACACGGCAGTGCCCCAAAAAGTCAGAAACAGAACTTCCATATGATCCAGCAATTCCACTTCTGGGTATATAGTGAAAGGAATTAAAAGCAAAGTCATGATATATCCATCTTCATAATACCATTATTCACAGTAGCCACAAAATGGAAACACATTGATGGATGAATGGAAAAACGGTGAAATATAACCTGAATATTTTGGGGGGTATTGAGGATCAAACTCGGGACCTTGCACTTGCCAGGCAGGTGTGGTGCCACTGAGTGACATGCTGGCCCACGAAGGAATATAAGCAGCCTTAATAAGGAAATTCATTCTGACATATACCATAACATGATGAAGCTTGAGGACAATACACTAAATGAAATAAATCTGTCACAAAAAGATTCACTGTAGGATCCCACTCATGTGAGGTACTTGTAGCAATCAGAATTAGAGAGTGAAGACAGAGTGGTGGTGTCCCAGGGATAGGGGAGGCAGGAATGGGGAATTACTGTGCTTTGGACATGAAGGTTCAGTTTCACAAAATAACTAAGGCATGGATATGGAAGGTTGGTGATAGCTGCATGCTAAGAATGTATTAATACCATTGAACTATTTATTTAAAAGTAGTTGCTATGAGTCCAAAGGTGTGAATCCATGGTAGAGCCCTGCATAGCACATAGACATCCTGTGTCAATTCCCAGCACTAAAGGAGAGGAAACTCATATGGCAACTTTACATTGTACGTATTTTTATTTTTTTAAAAAATAAGTTAATTTAAATAAATTTATTGGTATATTTGAGGAATACATTATGACCATCCATGTTCCTCATTGAGAATTTGTACCTGTACATGATATATTTTGATTCTTATTTTTTCCCATTCATCTGCCCTCCCTACAACTCCCTAACCTCGTATATACATAAATTTTCATTCCATTTTTTTCCTTATTATTATCAGATTTTTTTCTTCCCCTTCTTTGCTATCCTCTCCCTTCTTGTTCCTTTTTCCCTTTTTTCTTATTTTACATTACCTATCATACATTCTGGGTCTCATTTACACTGTTAGTTTCTCACACCAGAGAAACAATATGGTATTTACACATCCTATTTATTTCACTTGTGAGTATGGCCTCAAGGTGCATCCTTTTAACCATAAATGTTCTAATTTATCATTCTTTATGGCTGAGTAATACTTTATTTTATATATATGTATATAAATATAAAATATATACATACATTTATATATATTATACATATATATATAAAACCACATTATATATATATATATATATCTTTATCCAGTCTCCAGTTGATAAATTTTGGGACTGTTTCCAAGATTTAGCTATTACAAACTGTGCTGCTATAAACATGGGTGCACATATGTCGCTGTGATATGATACTTTTAATTCTTTCATGAATATACCTAAGGGAAATAGCAGGGTTAATTAAATGGAACCTTTGTCCTATTTTTCTGAGGAATCTCACTGATTTCCACAGTGGTTGTACCAGTCTACATTCCACCAACAGTGGAGATTTTTCAATTACATATTTTTAAAAAACACCTAATGGAGACTGATCACCTACAAGGAGCTGGAAAGAACATTTTTAGAAAGAATTGAGAGATTATGGTTTGGTATATGTGTTCCGCAGGAATAACATTTCTCTGACTCTTAGAAACATGATAGTATTTCACATATCTATCATTAGTGTTCTTAGAATAACTGTTTCTATGATTAGGTTCAAAGTCATACTAGGAAAAGTTTAAATTTCCTTTAAGTCTTATGATGGGATTGTGAACTACACCCCAAAATATAGCATTCGGATGGGTACCTAAGGAAACAGTGGAAGCAGGAAGGTCTTTCTCTAATCTCTCCCCCTCTTCTTTGAAGCAAGACCATCTTTTGGGGCAAGTTCTCTGTTTACCTAGAGAAAGATGTAGAGATGCCAAAAAAACAGCAAACCGGCTTTGGTAAGGCTCCCCCACATCATCATTAGATAATATCCCTTTTATCCACTATCGTGTCAACACTTCATCACATCTAGATATAAAAATATACAGATTACCTGGGAGTTTTTTGGTTGAAAACAAAACATATTAAACATACTAAACAAATGTGTATCTTTTTCTCTTGTTAATTTGTCTTTCTTTTAAATAGAGATCATAGCCAGAGTTAGAAATATATTACTTTTCCTTCTCAAGAGGATACAAATAATATAGAACTAATTAATCACAAAGGTTTACTTGAAATAAAATCACTACAACATCAAAACCATAATTCTGCATCTCTATAGAAGGGGGAAAATGTTTAGAGATGAGCATTTCTAAGACAGCCACAAATCATATCTGGTAATTCAGTGCTTTTAATATGGCTACTTAAACTTGAAAGCTCAGAAAATTTCAAAGACATTATAGAAAAAAGGAGGCAACCTTCATTAACAACTCCATAGAGCCGAGGATTTAGCTCAAATGGTACCACACCTGCCTTGGAAACACAAGGGCCCAAATTTGATCCCCCATACCACAAAAAATTAAATTAAATTAAAAACATAAATGTTTAAAAAATAATTCCATAAAGGGTACATTATACTGAAATGATGATGCCAATTTCAGTTGTATGAGATCAGACTATTCCACCCCTCCCCACCTCTCTTCACTTGATTATTTTACACTGGTTATTTTGATAACTGGAAAATACAGGGGAAAAACAAAAGAAGTTACCCTTTTGTTAGAGATATTTATATTTATAAAGGAAAGCTCCATTTCTAAGGGTGTCTTGCTCTCCACACCAATGAGAAGATGGATTAAATTGCTACAGACTTAAGAGTAGAAAGACACAGACTTAAATCTCCCTAGTGAATTTTATGAACTTTACTATTTACACCATGCTTTCCAAGTCATCTTCCTCATCCTTTCTCATTTCCTTATTTGTTTTAGCAAATAATGTTACTTAAGCCTCAATTCTAAGCTATCTCTTTAGAGTTTGCTTAAATATGTGAAGTATACATGTTTTTTTAAAACTTCTGCTTGAGGGCTGGGAATTTAGCTCAGTGATTCCAGCATCTGCCTGGCACCTGCAAGGTCTCAAGTTTGATCCACAGTAACCACAAATCATAATGTGGGGTATGGTGACTCATGCCTATAAACCCAGCACTGATAACCAACCACATATCACAATGCCAGGAGTGGTGACTCATGCCTATAATCTCAGCACTCAGGAGGCAGAGGCAACAGGATTGCTGTGAATTTGAGGCTGGCCTGGGCTACACAGTGAGTTTGGGGTCAGCCTGAACTACAAAAGTGAGACCCTGTATTGAAAAATAAAATCAATCACTCAATCTTCTGCTTGATATTTTCTTGTTAAAATCTATGGTCTGTTATAAACAGTCCCAGCTAAGATCTCAGACAGTATAAAGGGAGAACTGTTATTGTTTCTCTTATATACCTTTCGTATTATTACTTTTTATTTATTTATTTATTTTTTTGTATGTAGTACTAAGGATCAAACTCACAACCTTGTGTTCACAATGCAGGTGGCCCCCCAATAACTACTTTTTAAATGTAGTTACATGAAAATTTTAAATTACAACTATGATTCGCATTTTTTTTCCTATTGAAAAAGATTTGTGGTCAGCTACACAAATCTATGAAAGAGACTTTGTTTGACAAACACCTTTGACCAAAAAAAAAATTTTTCTTTAGATGAGATCTCACAAAATTGCCCAGATTTGACTCCTATGATTTTCTTGCCTCAGCTCCAAAGTAGCTTCAACTTCAGCCACCATACTCAACTGGCTGAACTGAGAGGCAGGAAAACAGCATTTAGGAAGTACGCAGAAAAAGGAGTTAAAAGGAGAGAAAAATTTTTAAAAATTCTCCTACTAGACCCTTAATGTTACCTCTCTGCTGGATCACTTTTTTTCTTCACTATTATGCAAACATTATCTTCTACCTTAAAATATCTTTGACTTCATATCCCCTTAATGATACTGTACCATTCTTCCACTTTGGTTACTACTAAGTTTATGGGATGGTGTTTCTATAGTGGTTGTCACTCTCACATTTCATTCTCTTTAATATGCTCCAATTAGATTTCAGCCTATTTGATTTATTGAAACTACTCAGAGCAATTTCTACACTGCTAAGTCCTAGTCAGCTTTCTGTCCTGATCTTACCTGTTCTTTAAGCACCTTTGGCATCCCCAAAATATACTCATGCACAGTATACTATTTGATCAAGGTCTGACTGTGCATCTGGAAGTGGTTCCTTATGATTATATCATCTAGTGTCACCAATGGAATCACCAAGTGATCCACTGCTCATTTCTTATGAGTAAAAGATACATGACTATACTGCTATACTTGCCTGCTGTGAGACTGACTACATACGGAACTACAGTCACTTGATTTTACTCTCACTTTCTAGTCTTCTTTGCTTAGTAACTTACAGATATGAACCTACTCCAAGACTGGCCAAGAAATTATAATCTTCCTTTCCTACTTTCTCATCCTAGAACAATCTCTTCAAATTCTATAGCCTTAAATGTCATTTGTGTGCAAATTCTCACTAAAAATGTATTTCCAGCTCATGCTTTCCACAGAGATCTGAGCAGATATATCTAACTCCGTATTTGACAAGCATCTCAAATTGAGCTCAGCCCAAAACATAATTCTTGATTTTTATCCACCTATACTTTTTCCATGCTTCTTACTAAATCATGACATTCTCTAGTTACACCCAAAATTTGGAGTGAATTACCCGTGATTTCTTCTTTCCTAGTCTCTCAAGATTCCATCAGGTAAGCTTTGGGTTTTCCTTCCAAACTGTATGTCAATCCATAAACTACTCTGCATCACCACCATTAATAATCAAGACCATCCCCAATCCTGTCAAGTTTAGATTCCTTCCACAGCTCCTAAATGGTCTCCTCAGTTTCATTCTCTATATTAGCCAGAGTACACCTTTAAAAATACAAATCATCAGCCAGGCATGGTGGTGCACACTCATAATAACAACGGTGTGAGGGGTTGAGGCAGGAGAATCACAGATTTGAGCCCAGCTTGGAAAACATAGCAAGTTAAGACTCGGTTTCAAAATTTTAAAAAAGGATTTGGGGGTTGTAGGTCAGTGCAAAGGCTCTGGGTTCAATCTTCAGTACTGCAGGGGAAAAAATCAGCTAAGCACAGTGGCATATATACATAATGCCAGCTACTTAGGTGTCTGAGTAAAGAGCATGCTAGTCTGGGCAATTTAGCAAGACCCTGTCTCAAAATAAAAATTTTTTTAAAAGCTAGGGATGTAGCTTACTATAAGGCAATGGGTTCAACTTCTGGCAAAACACACAAACACACAAACACACACACACACACACACACACACACACTCCAGTCCAGTCCAGTCCAGTCCAGAATAGGTAAGGAAATTAGTAAGTATTAGTGAGTACCAGATTTCTTTGAAGTAATTTCTTTGAGTTCTAAAATTGACTGGTGATGGTTACACACTTCCATGAATCTACTAAAAGCCACTCAATTGTACACTTTAGAAGTATTATATTGTAATAAAGTTGTTATAACGTCTAAATTAGATCACATCATTCTCCTGATAAGCATTAAGATTAAAAACCAAATTGGACCTACAACTCATAAAAGGTAGGCCAGAATTTGCAACCTGATCCTAACTAGGTCAACTGACTGCTAAGCAAAACAGAAGAAAAAGCAACATCCATCCTAGCGTTTAAATAATACCTATAGTGCCAAAGTATGATATTCTAGAATTCTTTGCCCACAGACTGGGCCTTTTTAAAAAAAGTAAAATAAGCCTCTTTACATTTTTCAGATAGAATAACAACCACATAAGAGAAACCTGAAGGTCAGGAATAAAGGAAGAGTGACAAATTGATTGTGATCATTTCTAAGAGGCCTGCTGCTGCTCATTGCTCTAAGAAAAGAGGAAAAAAATTATCCTCCACCCTTTGTAAGTTACAGGGTACAACAAAAGAAAAACAAAAGTTTAATAGCAGGTATACCCCTGTAAACATCAGAGATGAGCAAATCTCTAGAAAAATATTTAAAGAACAGTCTTAAATTTCAGAAAATATCAGTCTCTGAAACAAAGAAAGAGGGTTTGTAGAGAAACTAGTTCATTAAGAGATGGCCAGGGCTGAGGTATAGCTTAGAGGCAGAGTCCAGACCTGGGTTCAATTACACACACGCTCACACACACACACACCCCACACGGTCAGGAAAAGCACAAAGGTAAGGATTTTAATACAAATTTAAGTAGGTGCTTTCTCCACCGATACAGAGTCTATAATAATTTAGTCATCTCTCTTTTCCATGTATAGAGGGACACCCCCATAAATGAAGTCTTTATAAATGTGGATCTCTTATTAAGGATTCATTTTCCACACTATCTCTTATATCTGTAGTTTCGCAAAATAATCTGTTCAAAATAATCCTTATACCCACGGGGAATTATTTGAGGGTGACATCCTAAACTACATCATCCCTCCATATGTAATACATCCTTTTCCTGCATGCCTCTTATCATGCACTAGCTGGTAGTGAGAGGCTCGAATGGGATATTTGCTATCCTCAGACAGCCTCAATTTCCAACAGGGACACTAAATCACTGCTCTGGTAACAGAGGTTTTCTTAGAGGCCATTGCCTCTCCTTGGGAGGTAGATTCTGACGCTCAGCTTCTAATAATTTCCTGTGTCTCCCCAGATGTGGAAAATTTTTCTTTTCAGTCCTCCAACTACAAGAGTTCTTCTTTTTCCACTGAGGTGACAAGCTTTGCTCTCCTTCCCCAATGGCTTTTTTTCTGATATTTAGTGGACAGCACCTGAAAAGAGCTTGCTGTTTTTCCCACTACGGTTTATACTCCCCTTCTGTGGACTGAATCCCTGAGAACAACTTGTCTCCTGATATTTTCTCAATCTTCTTTTAAACTATTTATATTTATGGTATAAGACACAATGTTTGGGTATACTTCAGCATAATAGAATGATCCCCTGATCTTACTGGAGAGTTCCTGACTGAGGTCCACTGAGAAAACCCTGAGTGGGTGTGAACTCTCCTTGGGTCTAGGGTCCCTAGACAGTCTATGTTCTAAATTCACCTCAAATTTTGCCTTTAGCAATTTTTGAAAAACTTAAATTGAATTTTAGGTATTTACCATTAAAAAATAAACATACACAGGAAAATTTAGAAATGTTCACAGCAGCTAGTCACATAAAAAAGTGTTCAAATGCCATCTATGGTGGTCCATACACAGCTATATTCTAGGAATATAAGGCAGGAAGACTTCAAGTTTGGGGCCAGCTGGGCAATTTGGTGATTTAGAAAGACCTTGTTTCTAAAAACAAAAAGGGATGGGAATGTAGTTCAAAGTGAATATTCTAGGTTCAATCCCCAGTAATGCAAACAAATCAATGCTCAGTATCATTTAACATCAGCAAAATATACACTAAAACTACCATGAGTTATCATTATGCACCTATATGTATGTCCAAAATAAAAATTACTGACAATATTAAATGCAATGAGGATGCAAAACAAATAAACTCCCATATAATGCTTCCAGGAACACAAAACAACACAGCCACTGTGAAAAACAGGTTGATAATTTCTCATAAAGGCTAATGTGTTCTTACCATAAGATTCAGCTATCCAGCTCTGAGTGTATACTCTGGAGAAATGAAAACTTATGTTCAAACAAGCCATACATAGACCAAGCATAGTGACGCACACCTATAATCCCAGAACTTGGGGGCTAAGATAGAAAGACCTCCCAAAATTCTAGGCCAGTCTGGGTTACATACTGCATACAAGACCAGGATGAATTACTTAGTGAGACTCTGTCTTAGACAGAGGAAAAAATAAAGATTGACTGATTTTTTCCCCCTTATTTAAAAAAAATGGAGTTTTGCTGTGTTGCCCAAGTCGGCCTTAAACTTAATAGCTTAAGTGATACTTCTGCCTCAGCCTCTCAAGTAGCTGGGACTATCAACATATACCATCACACCCAGATAACACAGTCTCTCACATAAACATGTGTGTACATGAAGAAAAACATCTTTCCTGCAGCTAGCCTAGGTTCATGGCTAAGAGTTCCATAATAAAAGATAGATTCATAAGAAAAAAGCATAATTGATTTAATGGATTTTATACCACACAGGAGCCTTCATAAGTAAATGAAGATCAGAAGAAACAGGCAAACTTGGTATTTTTTATTCTTCAGTTTGATGCAGGATGGACAGTTATAAAGAAAAATGACTACACATGATATACACAATCTTAAAAATATTTTGTGACATTCAACTATCACAAAAATGATTGGGTTAAGCTAATTTAATCATATAAAAGATCAAAACTATATTTGCATTTCTGATTTGCTAATCAGCTGACTGATTGTTAAAAGTCCATTTGGGATGCAATGTGCATTATCTGAAAAGCTTTAACAGGGGAACATAAAACCAAATACATAGAAAAATATATAAATATAGAAAAACTCTAGCTGACTAAAGCCAAGCTCTTAAAGCAGCTGAGACTAATGTAAGAGTAAATTTTTAAGATACAATGAAAATACAAAATATTGATCAACAATAATGCATTATATGCACCACTGAACACAGAATTAGAATACTTCCATGAGATTTCCTATTAAATTAAAAGCTCTAAATCCTACTGTGGTATGGAAATGATATGTGAAGACAGAATAAAGGAATCAATACTTAATTAAAATGCCACCTTGCATTTGCTGAGCATTCTATACTTTGGAAGTACAGCTAAGAATATTTTCTAATTTGCATTATTCTCAATTTCTAGACAGGGAAAATGGGATACCCACATTAAAATGTAATTGACAATTATATGCCAAAACTCAACAGTCAGCTGATGACATACTACTGGAATGCCTATAGCAACTCAGGTGTCAGTTTCATTAAATAACAAAGAACTGATTAGTAGGACAGGCAAATCTATAAGCATAGTGTGTGTGCGTGTGTGTTTGTTTGTGTGTGTGTGTGTATTTGCCAAAGGAAGTCTTATGTAAACAATTTCAATGGGACTTTTTCTAGTATTCATAGCAACAAGTATATTTTTACAAAAGCTTTTTTATAAGAATTTATCTACATTTATTTCTATAAACAATCCTGCTAAGTTGACAGAAATATTAGTTATTTCATTGGGTATATTCCAGTCCTTCTTATCTTTGCTCCAAATAACTTTTTTATTTTTAATTTTGGGTCTCATGTTACCCAAGATGGGTCTTGAACTCCCAGACCTAAATGATCTTTTGCCTTAGGCTCCTGAATACTTGGACCTATGAGTACATGCTCCCACAACCAAATCAAGTACTTTCAAAAAAGAATTTTTAAAGATAATTTAAAGATGTTTTAAACTGCCATGTATGTTAATACACGACTGCAAATCCCAACTAGTTGGGAGGCTGAGGCAGAGGGATTACAAGTTTGAGGATACCCTAGTCAACTGAGATTTTGTCCGTAAATAAAATTTTAAAAGCACTGGGAATGTAGCTTCTGGTAGAGTGCTTGCATAACATGCACAATGCACCCTGGCTTCATTCCTGAGTACTGAGGAAAAAAAGGTGTTTTAAACTTTGAAACTTAAAAGCAAAACTAGAATATCACAAATGACATATGACATGTGACTGAAACATACAATGTACATTTAAATTTTTTAAAGTGACTACAGTAAAAAATACTGCCATTAATCCCCCACGAAAACACTTATCCCATTGTTCTTGCTATTTCCTGAAGCAATTCTGGAAGTACACTTTCATGAGCATCTTTAGTTACACTGCTATAGCTAGCTGCTTTATGTCCCCAGTAGATTCAAAATATATGCTTTTTGCAGTCCTTTTGACTTTGGGGAAGAGTCAGAAGTCTCACGATACCAGATCTGGTGAACAAGGTGGGTAAGGACACACTGATCTTTGTGGCCTGCCTTTCCACTGGATGTACTCGGCAGCACCATACACCAAAGTCTTGACCATACTCTGAAAAACACTCATAAAAGACAATTTGCAGAACTGCTTTAGAAAATACCAAAAACAATGGACTGAGTGTGTTGGAAGCAAGGGGAAGTATTTTGAGGGGGCTTAAATGCCATCATGTTTTTTAATGTAATAAATTTAAAATTTTTAAAATATTCACTTTATATTTTGATTATCCTTCTATGGAAGACATTTTGTTTTGCTCTATTTTTACCTACTGAGGTCCATAGAGTTAAGTGCCTCTTACTTCAGGTAAACTAATCAATTAGTTCTTAGATATCAGATCTTAACCTGGCCTCTTACTGGCCATTACTTTTCCAGTGTCAGGACCATATTTTATTTTTGACTTGGCAGCTCTGTACTCCCCCCCCAAAAAAGCAATAAGAGTTACTACAAATGATCACGATGAGGATTAAATGAGACAATATATGCAGTAAAAAGCTGAGCACAAAGCCTAACATGCAATAAATTATGCATAAGTGTTCAGAAGGAATGTTAAAGGATGCCTTTGGTAGTAATAATAACTTTAATACTATTTTATGTAGTATAATTTTCACATAAAAAGTAAAGCTAAATATATTTGTAATGTAAACATTTAAAATGCAAAATAAGGGCTAGGGATTTAGCTCAGTGGTTCCAGTACCTGTCTTGCAAGCTCAAGCACCTAGGTTCAATCCCTAGTAACCATATACAACAATACAGGGCGTGGTGACTCATGCCCATCAGCAATCAGTACCCTATACCACAATGCCAGGTGTAGTGGCTCACACCTATAATCCTAACATTTGGTAGGCAGAGGCAGGGGGAATGCTGTGAGTTTCCGGCTTGCCTGGGCTACACAATGAGTTCAGGGCCAGCCTAAAGTACAAAGCCAGATTCTGTCTCAAAAAAAAAAAAAAAAAAAAAAGCAAAGTAAGACTCTAATCACAAAAATATCTATTATTCATTCTTGCTATTTTTTTCTCAATTTAAACTGCTGAGGATTCTAAATTCCACCCACCTTCATCTTACTGCCTTCCTGTCTTCATGTCCCATTACTCAGTTTCTGTTTTGTCTCTCTTTAGAATACCCATGCTCTGGCCCACATTCATAGAAATGCAGTAAAACTGTCTGACACTGAGGAAGAGGACAATTTCCATTGGGATAACAGGAATTCAAACATGACTGAAGGCACAGCTAATTGGATGTTATGGGGCCAGGAAAATATGGGTCTCACAGGACAAAGGTGGGTGAATACCTCTCACCTGGGATTCAGAAGCCTCCCTGAGTAAGTGACTAAGAAAGTATCTAAGAAGCCTGGGGCTAGCCCCTCAAAACTGTGAAGATGGTGGGGGCTTAGGAGGGGTCTGGAACCTGCAAAATCTCGGGACTAAGGAAGGGTGCACCACCCCTGAAATGTCAAGGATGGGCCCAGAATAGCAAGAACTCAACTCCCGAGTAAGACCATGTCTACTATATTATTTATAAAAACAGTTTATATATTTGGACTTCATCCCATTTCCTGGCACACAGCTCCTAAAACCCTTAGAATCTCTGAGGTAATGGTAGTGCGTTTGCCCAAGCTGACAAAATGACTGGGTTGGGGAGGCTCCTGTTAAACCTTAGGGTGGGAACTGGTTCTCAGAAGGTTGGAACTTTCATCACCATTACTAGTGACTTAATTGATTATGCCTATGATACCAAGCCTCTATAAAAAAATTGAAGGGGCCGGGGATTTAGCTCATGGGCCGGGGATTTAGCTCATTGGTTCTGGGGCCTGTCCTGCAAGCAAAAGGACCCGGGTTTAATCCCCCGGTAACCACATACAACGATGCTGGGCATGGACACTCACACCCAGCAGCAGTCAACACCACATACCACAGTGCCGGGCATGGTGGCTCACACCTGTAATCCCAACACTCAGGAGGCAGAGGCAGGAGGATTGCTGTGATGTGAGTCTGAGGTTGAGCTCAGGGCCAGCCTGAACTACAAAGTGAGACCCTGTCTCAAAAATAAATAAATAAATAAATAAACAAATAAATAAATAATCGAAGGACATAGTTCCAACGGCTGTCAGGCTCCTAAACACGTGCAGCCTGGGAGGGTGGCACACACCAGGAAGGTATGGATGCTGTGTCCCCCTCCCACAGCAACTTTTCCACCTAGATGTCACCAAGTTGTATCTTTCTACCATAAAAGAGTAACAATAACTTAAAGCACTTTGATTTCTGTGAGTAGCCAAGTTGAGGAGTAGGAGTTGTGGGTAATCTGGGAGCCTGATGTTTGAGGTAACTGGCTTCGGAAGCGTGTGTGCATGTGTGTGTGTGTGTGTATGTGTGCACACACAAGTGTGCACTGTGGTGGGGGGACCTCTAGTAGAACCAAATCCTTAACCTTTGAGAGTGTCTAAACTAATCTAGTTAAATTAATGTAAATTACGGAACATGTAACTGGTGTGGGAGAACTGGTCAGTAGATGGTGTCTAAAGTAAAATACTGTCATGAGAGTACATAAGTTTTTCCCATACAATTTTGTTTTGTTTGCTTTATCTATTTTAATCAAGAAAATAAACAGTTTTGAACTTTTTCTTCTAACTTTACTAGTATTTCAACCCCATAGAATCACATTACCATTTCTTGGAAATCTAGTATTTTTGACTAAAAAAAAAAAAAAGCAAAAAATGGCTCTCATGAAGAAATTAGGCAGCAAATTCTAGTGAGGATTGCAGGGGTGTGTGTGGGATGGTTGGGCTTCTACATTGTTGTTGAGAATGTAAACTAATACAACCACTATGGAAATAAGTATAGAGATCCTTTAAAGAATTAAAACTAGAAATTTCATTCAGCCCAGCTATTCTAATCTTTCTAGGTATTTTCCAAAAAATAGTTAAAGACTTGGTACATGCACATCCATGTTTCCAGTGGCACAATTCATAACATCTAAACCTTGGAAGCAACCTATATATCTATTAACAGATAATGAATAAAGAAAATGTATTTATATACACAATGGAGTACCATGAAGGACAAACTCGAGTCACTTGTAGGAAAAGGAATGCACCTTGAGATCACAAAATTAAATGAAATAAATCAAACTTACAAGCTTAATTATCAAATAGTTTCTCTTATCAGAAAAACATATAAATATATAAATAGGGGACAACATATAAATAGAGAGCAAAATAGAAAATAGCTTATAGGAAAAAGAACAATACATCTTTTGTGAAAGAAAAATGGGCCAGGAGATAGAAGAAAGGGGAAAGGAGGGAGAGCAGTGTATTTAAAAAGAATTAATATGTGTTATGTACATATGTACCAACTCCACAGAAGGAAAGCAATCATTAGGTACTTCAAAATTGTACTGATAAAACATAAAAACTGAAGAAAAATAACAGTTGGAAGCCACTGGACTTAAGAACAGTTGGAAGCCAACAGGTTTTAATGAGCCAAGGAAAATAGTAATTAATCTAAACTCAATCAATTGTAGCTGCGCTTTGGGAAAGTTACCTAACAACAGCAGTGTGCCCTTCAGCAGTAGAATACAATTATCAACCAACCAACAGAGAGCCAGGGAGATAAATACCCAGACATTACTTTCTTCTCATCTTCCACTCTGCCCCAACCCTGGATAAGGGAGGAAGAGGGAAAGAGTCTGTGAATGTAGAACGGAAAGGCAAGCTTCCAGAGCATAAAGCTGGGTAGAGAAGGTCAAAAAGGGAATAGAGAGGGGTAAGTAGAGAATATTTAGTACAACATATTACTTTAGTTCATATATATATATATATATATATACACACACACACACACACACACACACACACACATATATATACGTGTATATATATACACACGTATATATACATATATACATATATACATACTTTCCTTGGCTCATTAAAACCTGTTGGCTTCCAACTGTTCTTTTTTTTGTTTGTTTGTTTGTTTGTTTTGGAGACAGGGTCTCGCTTTGTGGTTCAGGCTGGCCCTGAGCTCAGCCTCAAACTCACATCACAATCCTCCTGCCTCTGCCTCCCGAGTGCTGGGATTACAGGCGTGAGCCACCACGCCCAGCACTGTGGTATGTGGTACTGGTTGCTGCTGGGTGTGGGTCTCCACACCCAGTATTGTTATGTGGTTACCGGGG
>PVIR01009305.1:0-38159 GCA_004026965.1 Petromus typicus | reverse complement strand
GCTTCCAACTGTTCTTAAGTCCAGTGGCTTCCAACTGTTATTTTTCTTCAGTTTTTATGTTTTATCAGTACAATTTTGAAGTACCTAATGATTGCTTTCCTTCTGAGGAGTTGGTACATATGTACATAATACATATATGTGTGTATATATATACACATATATATGTATAAATGTGTGTGTGTGTGTGTGTATATATATATATATTTTAAGGTTTTTTGAGACAGGGTTTCGCTTTGTGGTTCAGGCTGGCCCTGAGCTCAGCCTCCAACTCACATCACAGCAATCCTCCTGCCTCTGCCTCCCGAGTGCTGGGATTACAGGCGTGAGCCACCACGCCCAGCACTGTGGTATGTGGTACTGGTTGCTGCTGGGCGTGAGTCTCCACAACCAGTATTGGATGTGGTTACTGGGGACTGAACCCGGGTCCTTGTGCTTGCAAGACAGGCACTGGAACCACTGAACTAAATCCCTGGCCCTTTAGTTAATATTTTTATTTTACTAATCAACATATATTTAAGTACAAAGCTTCTGTTGCCACAAAAAAAAAGTAGACTAATCAGGTTTAAAAAACAAAGAACGGTGTTGTTTTTTTAAAAAGAAAACAACACATTTTTGACAAGCTTCACTACACACCACCATTAAAAAAAAATACACTAGATTAAAATAGAAAGAGATTTAAACCTCAGAAATTTCCAAAATTTCAACATGAAAGGAACAAGTCAAAGTGAATGATACTTTAGCAACTTAATCAAGTATATAAAGCTAGTTAGTGGCAAACTGGGAAACCAGATCTAGTAACACCTGGTATTGACTGTCTTTTTATCTTTAAGTTGTAGAAATAAATCTGATTATGCTTTTTAACTAGTAAATAGGCTTAAATAAAGTTCAGACTCATAAGATTAGAATGTATAATTTCTTTTGTAAAATTCCAGATTTCCCACAACATTAAAGATTCTGCCATGTACCTTCTTAACCAGAAAAAACACTTCATTAATCTTAATATATTATACACAGTACTTAGGAGTTCACCAGAGACTAATCTGAGTCTAAAGAAAACATGCAGTCAAGAAAAGTAATTATTAATGAGTTAGGAAGCATTTTTCTATGAAGCATGAAATTAAAAGCTCTAGGCTAAGAGTTAACAGGAGATAGGAGAAAGTCTTGAGAGTTGAATTGCTTCTTTAAAAGCTGGGACATACATGAAGAATGCATTCTCCACTGGTTCAAGATGATATAAAACTCACTTCTTAAAATGCAGACTTGCAATTACACAGAAAACAGTAAAAAAAAATTAAAAACAGTACGTGGAAGGCAAAATCTGTAAGATTAATGATAAAGAAGAGAAATTGAGTCAGGCATGGTGGCTAGTGCCTATAATCCCATCACACTGCCAGGCTGAGGCAGAGGGTGGCAAGTTCAAGCCCAGCCTGGGCAACTTAGCAAGTTAGTGAGGCCTTGTCTCAAAAAATAAAAAGGGCTAGAGATACAGCTCTGCCAAAAGGCCCAGGTTCAAGCCCTAATATGAGGGGGAGAGGCACTGAACAGTTGGGGGTGCTACCTGTGTTAAGGTTTAAGAGAAGTTATAAAAATAAAAGCAAATTTTTCTAATAGTTCTTTTTCAGAAAAGATTAACATCAAACTTTTATAGTTTACTTTAAAACTTCTAAATGAAAACTTCAGAGATTATGCACATCTGAAATGCCTTACCTAGATTAAACAATTAACATTTTTCCATATTTACTTCACCTGTTTCTCTATCAGGCTATATTTTCTCCTGAATCCTTTCAAGGTAAATTACAGGTACCAGGACACTTTACTTGTAAAGATACATTTCCCTATAAAACTCTAAAGCCATTAACAAATTTATTCAAATCAACAGTAATATCCTAATATTTTCTAGTATTAGGATATATTCAAACTTCTCAAAACATACAGCTGATTATTCAGCTCAGGATTCTCATAGATATCATGTATTTGCTTTGTTTAGTCTCTATTAATCTACAATAGTTATTCCACACACATTTTTCTTCCCTCACAACATTGTTTTGTACGTTAAAATGTATCTAATGTAAAATTTACCTAGTCATTAGAATGACTATTAAGAAGAAAAAATAACAGGTACTATAATGACAATGTGGAGAAACAAGAACTCTGTGTACTACTGGTACGAATGTAAAATGGACAGACACTATAGAAAATTCTGTATTTCTCCAGTCTAGAATTACCATGTACAAAAGACCAGATAGGAGGGAGGCCTAATTGGCCTCCTCAATGAGCACAGAGAAGAGGGCATGCAAGCATGCATAAAAACAGCTGAGGTTGAGGCCAGGGAGTTAGCTCAGTGGCGCCTCACCTGCCTCACAGGTGCAATGTCCTGAGTTCAATCCCCAGTACCCAAAAAAAACAAAAAACACCTGAGGTCAAGTTGTTTATCTAGAGAAATGCTGTGGAGGGCAGCTGACAGATGAATCCTGTGCAACTCTTAATTGCTTACATCCATGTCTGAGTGAATAAAGCAAAGGTGCACCAGTCATTTGGGGCTCTGTGTCAAAGGAGGACATGAGTCTCCTGGCACACTAGATTTTAACCTGTTTCAGTGTCTCTATTTTTAATTCTCGTCACCCCTTGGCCAGGTTTGAGCTTCCTACATATGATCCAATAATTCCACTTTTAGGTAGGTATTAAACGGAATTAAATACAAGGACTAGGACAGATATTTTTATAGTCACGCTCAAACAGTAATATTCACAATGGTTGTAAAGCAGAAACAACCCTTAACCCATCAATGGGCAACGCTGGGCACAGTGGCACACTCCCTTTCATCCTCCCGAGCATTCTGGGAGGCTGAGGCAGGTGGACTGTGAGTTCTAGCCCAGTTTGGGCAATTTAGCAACTTAGTTAGACCCTCTTAAAAAAAATAGAAGTGAGCTAAGAAAGTAGTTCAGTGCAAAGGCCTTGGATACAATCCATTACAATAAAAAATGGATAAGCATGGGGACTGGGATTTAGCTCAGTGGTTCTGCTATCTGCCTGGCAAGTACAAGATCCCAAGTTTGATCCCCAATACCACACATCAGAATGCCAGACATGGTGGGTTCATGCCTGTAATCCAGCACTCCAGAAGCAGAGGCAAGAGGATAGCCAAGAGTTAAGGCTGGCCTGGGCTACAGAGTGAGTTCAGGGCCAGCCTGAACTACAAAGTGAGACTCTGCCTTAAAAAAAAAAATGGAGAAGCAAAAAGTAATATATAGAAGGAATATTATTTACCCTTTAGAAGGAAGGAATTCTGGTATATTCTATAACATGAATTCTGAAGACATTACACTAAGTGAAATAAGCAAATACAAATACTGTAATTTCATTTATATGAGGTACATGGGGTAGTAAAGTCACAAAGAATGGAGGCTCCTGGGGTAGACAGAAGAGGAGGATATGGGGACTAGTGTATAATCAGTGTAGAGTTCCAAGGATAAAAAAGAGAAGGTTCAGGGCCGGGGAGTTAGCTCAGTGGTTCCGGTGCCTGTCTTGCAAGTGCAAGGACCTGGGTTTGATCCCTGGTAACCACATACAATACTGGGCACGGAGACTCATGCCCAGCAGCAACCAGTACCACATACCACATACCACAGTGCCGGGTGTGGTGGCTCACGCCTGTAATCCCAGCACTAGGGAGGCAGAGGCAGGAGGATGGCTGTGATGTGAGTTTGAGGCTGAGCTCAGGGCCAGCCTGAACCACAAAAAGTGAGACCCTGTCTCAAACAAAAAAAAAACCTAAATAAAAAAAGAAAAGGTTCAGGTATTTACTGGTAGTGGGGTTACATAAAAATATAGATGTACTTAAAACTACTATACATTTATAAATTACTAAAAGTTATTTGTTAAATTATGGTAATATCTACAAAATATAAAATTTGCTCTTTTAACGATTTAAGCATATAATTCAGTGTCACTGTGTATACTGACCATGATGTGGAATCACAATACAATATTAATTTCTGAAAAGACAGCAATTACATTGCAGCATGTCTCACATTATGGATTTGTCCAATTGCTTCATTTTCTTTGCTTAAATTGATTGTCCCATTTACTTTCTATAAACAAGAATTACACCTAAAGGTTTGATCAATCTAGTTATTTTGTAAGAATTTTGTACAAACTATTTTGTATACCCCATGAGCCTTAGTTTAGGCTTTCTTCTCTTGTGTCTAATCTGCCATTAATATCATTAAATGTATTTTTCAACCAGGCATGGAAGGGCACGCCTATAATCTCAGCACTTGGAAGGCTGAGTCAGGAGGATTTACCATGGGTTCAAGGCCAGCTTGAACCACACAGCAAGACTGTCTCAAAAAATAACAAAAAATGTTGTTTCATCTCAGGTAGTAGTCTCCAGCTCTAGAAGTTCAATGAAGGTCTTTTTTAGATTTTCTATATCTCTGTTTAACACACCCTGTCTTTTTGTTTTGTTTTAGTAAAAGTCATTCCAGTAAATTTTATATCAAAGTTGGTTAACACTGCTCTCTATTAATTCTATCATGTGGCACTTCGGTTTTGGTTTTCTTATTTTCCTACTTCTTTACATGCCTACTAATTTCTTATTGGACACTGGACATTATAAATTTGACCTTAGAATGCTGAATAATTCTGTATTTCTGAAAATACTACTGCACTTTCTTCTGGGGCATGATTAAGTTATTTAGAAACAGTATGCGCTTTTGAGGTTTTGCTTTTTAGTTGTGTCAAACTAGACCAGAGTACCATTTAGTTTTGGGCTAATTTATCATACTACTAAGACCAGACCCTTCAGAAGTCAGGCCCGGTGGCTCACCCTGGTAACCCCTGCTACTTTGAAGGCTAAAGCAAGAAAGCCAAGTTCAAAGTCAGCCTGGGCAACTTAGTGTAAGACTTTGCTTCTGAACAAAATTTTTCAAGAGGGCTGGGAATGTAGCTTAGTGGTAAAGGACTTGCCTAGCAGGTACACACCTCCGAGTTCAAACCACCATGCCTGCAATAGGCAGAGACCACACAACAACCAGTCTCCCTCAATTAAGGGAAACCACAGAGCTCTGCCGGGATTCCCCCCTTCCTGCTGCAGCTGGGAAACTCTAGGCAGCCAGCCAAGGCAATCAGACTTTATCTCATTTGTTTCCCATCTCTCAGGTATCATTCTCCTTTGTCACACAATGTCTGAATCCAGAAAACCACTGTTTTGTATATTTTATTTGCTTTGTTGAATGTTCTTGGCAGAAAGGTAAATCTGGTCCTGGTTACTCTTCCATCAGAAATAGAGGGCCAATTTTTTCTGGTTCTTCTATTCCTCTGTTTTTCTGAGTTATATTAAAGTAAATCTCATATCTCTGCAAAAAATATGACTTTTCCCTTTGTAATTATGTAACTTTCACATATAAGTTTAATAAATAATTCCTCGATATGATCTACTACCCAGCCCATATTACAATTTCTCAATTTCTCCCCTTTCCAAAATTTGTTCTCTAAAATGTTCTTAAATGCTAGCTTTTAATGACTACTGTTCTGCTAAGTGCTTGACATCTATTACTGTACTGAATCCTCAGCAGTGCTTTCAGGACAGTATTGTTATTATTACTCCCACTTTTCTAAGGACACCAAAGCTCAAAGCCTTAGTGCACAGCAGACGTGCATCTCTCAGATCCCAAAAGTATTGCTCTTAAGCATCATGCTTCCAAGCCCTTTTAGGAATTATGAACATCTGAAGTCGTATGATATCAATGCCTAACTAAAATGCTATCACAGGGTAAATATCTAAGAAAATTAACAGTACTTCTTTATTTGAAACACATTACAGTAGAATCCACTTGACAATGTCTTTGCTGTCTGTTTTGTGTTTGAGAAGTTATCTCACCATGTTGCCCGGGCTGGTAGTAACTTGTAGGCTCAACTGATAATCCCACTTTAGCCTCTCAGGTAGGTGGGATTGTAGGTCTCCACCACTATGTAAGACTTAACCTGATTAAAACTATAATTTTCTCATCTAAAAGGTAAGTTTTATTTGAAATGTAAGAAACATGGGAAAAATAAAAATTAATAATCTCAAATTATAAAATACAATTTTGTAAATTCTACATAATAATGTACAATGTTCTCCACTACCTATCAAGTGGAAATATTTATACCTTTGCTGTCCAATGCAGTAGAGAGTGAATCATGTTACTATTGAGTACATGAAATGTGTCTGGTGAAACTGAGAAAACAAATTTTTCTTTAATTTTAATTGTAATAATTTATATTGTAATAATGTGTCTATCTCTATGACTTGACTGAGAGTTCACTGAAGAACGCATTTTTCATCTGTCTTTAGATCCCTGGTACTTATAGACACTTATCACTGATGTGTAGTAGAGTGTGTTTGTGGAATTTTCTAGCTATATTCAGGTATATTCTCTAAATACCTCAGATTGATAAAGTTATACACCACAGACTAGCAAGATGTATTTTTTTGTCTTTTAATTTATAAAACAGATGAAATATCTACTTATTTACTTATCAAACATGATCTAATCTTAAACATACTTTAGCTGCTCACATCTCAGGATATGATGAAAAACAAAATTTTCTGATACTGGGCTCGGGATTTAGCTCAGTGGTTTCAGAGCCTGTCTTGCAAGCGCAAAGGCTCGGGTTCTATCCCCGGTAACCATATACCATACTGGGCATGGTGGCTCACGCCTGTAATCCCAGCACTCGGGAGGCAGAGGCAGGAGGATTGCTGTGATGTGAGTTGGAGGCTGAGCTCAGGGCCAGGCTGAGCTCAGGGCCAGCCTGAACTACAAAGTGAGACCCTGTCTCAAAAAAAAGAAAACAAAAACAAAAACAAACAAACAAACAAAAAACCCTCCACAACTTTCTGATACAAAATATTACTCAATTTCGTAGAAAACACATACAATTTTTCTACAAAGAATACTTTAAATTGTAAAACAAATGATGCAAACCAGCTTAAAAGATAATCACCTGAGGGTGAAAAGAGGTTTTTACATAGTGAATAATTCATTAATCTGGTTGAAAGATGAGCAGTAGCTCACCAGTTAAAAGATGGTAGGATGACTAGGACTTGAGGCCCCATATGACCCTGCTATGTATATACACAAAAGAGTTAAAAGAATTATACCACAGTGATATATGTGTAGCCATATTTATAGCAGCTCAGTTTGATTGCTAAATCTTGGAAACAACCCAAATACCCATTAACAGGGGACTGGATAAAAAAGAGATGGTTTTTTTTAAAAATAAAACTTTATAATATAAATGAATGCCAAAATGTGTAAAAGATAATGTGAAATAGGAAGAAAATATGCAAAAAAAGAAAAGGGAAAGGGTAGGTAGGAGAAAGTTTTATTTTAAAAAAATAGGAATGAAAAATCTTGACAGTAAAAAGGAAACCAAGGTAACATATATATGGGTGGGGGCTATAGGGAGGGCAGAGGAAAGGTGAAAAATGAGAATCAAGATGTGTCATATACTGGTACAAATTCTCAATGTTAAATGTGATCATACTGTATGTATAAAATATACCGATAAAATCAGTTATTTTAGAAAAAGATGGTAGGATGGACCCACGGATTTAGCTCAGTGGTTCCAGGCAGGTGCCACATCACAAGTTCAATTTGCCATAGCCTCCCCCACCCACCAAAAAAAAAAAAAAAAAAAAAAATGGCAGGACGGTGAAAAGGTATACCAAGCACAACAGACAGCATATACATAAAGAAAAAGATACGGTGTTGGGCACGGTGGTGCACACCTGCAGTCTCAGCACTTGGGAGGCAGAGGCAGGAAGGAGGATTACTGTGAGTTTGAAGCCAGCCCAGGGTGCATAGTGAGTTCAAGGGCACCCTGAACTACATGGTGAGACCCTGTCTCTAAAATTAAAAAATTAATTGTAAAAGGCACAAAACATAGTTTGTAAGAAGAACAAAAAGTATATGTGACTTGAATATGGGAGAAGAGATAGGGAAGGCAGAGACAAAAGAGCTAAACTAAAACATATATTCTAACTAGATTCTAATGCCTGTTTGTGTCATGATAGAGTACTAGTTCAATCTGACTAGGAGAGTAGGCAAGTATGGGACTAACATTTCTTATTCAAAAGAGAAAAAAAGGCTGGGAAAAAAATATTTGTAAAATGAGAAAGTATAATCATTTTTTTTTTCAGGTTTTTTGAGACAGGGTCTCGCTTTTGTAGTTCAGGCTGGCCCTGAGCTCAGCCTCAAACTCATATCACCGCAATCCTCCTACCTCTGCCTCCCGAGTGCTGGGGATTACAGGCGTGAGCCACCACGCCCGGCACTGTGGTATGTGGTACTGGTTGCTGCTGGGCGTGAGTGTCCACAACCAGTATGGTATGTGGTTACCGGGGATCGAACCTGGGTCCTTGCACTTGCAAGACAGGCACCGGAACCATTGAGCTAACTCCCCAGCCCAAGAAAGTATAATTATTTACAGCATTATTTGTTTTAGTTATTACTAACAATTACATTTAATAAGAACATTTTACATTCTAGGCACTTGATATATTCTAATTAACTTAATCTTCACATGACCCCTGTGAGATAAGCATTATTTACATTTGTAGTTGAAAAAAATACAGGTTCAAAGAGATAAAGTATGTTGCTCACAAGGATGGAGTTGTATTTTAGAATATACATGTCTAAACTCTTGCATTGAGCAATTAAAGCTCAAATGTCCATTGAATTGAACTGCTGACATTTCTTTCAATCAAAAACAAGACTGTGGAGTAAACAATACGCCATCTTAATTATATTCTCTTAAAACATAATGAACGATTAGAATAATGCATAAAGATATAAAGCCAGACATTAATGTTAATTATAGTTTTAAAGTTAATTCCCAGAGATATTCATTAGTGACAGTTAATAGTGATTTTTTTTTCATACAGTGCTCAAGATGAAGTGTTTTCCACACAGACTTTTAAACATAATTGCCAGGCATGGTGGTGCATGTCTGTAATTCCAGCACTTGGGAAGTTGAGGCAGGAGAACTGCCATGAGTTCAAGGCCATCCTGGGATAATTAGTAAGTTGAAGGCCACCCTGAACTACATAGTGAGAACTTGTCTCAAAAAACAAAAGTAATGCCGGGCATGATGGCTCTCACCTATATCCCAGCACTCAGGAGGCAGAGGCAGGATTGCTGTGAGTCAAGGATAGCCTGAACTCAAAAGTGGGACTCTGTCTCAAAAATTAAAAAAAAAAAAAAAAAAACAATCAAAATGTAAACACAATTTATATAACAAAAAATGTTCTCTGAATTAAAAATACAAGTACAGGTATATTTATTTTTGTTTATCCAGCAGCCATTATCTTTTTTTTTTTTTTAGATTTTTTTGAGACAGGGTCTTGCTTTGGAGTTCAGGCTGGCCTGGAGCTCAGCCTCAAACTCATCACAGCAATCTTCCTGCCTCTGCCTCACAAGTGCTGGGATTACAGGCGTGAGCCACCACGCCTGGCACTGAGGTATGTGGTACTGGTTGCTGCTGAGCATGAGTCTCCACACCCAGTATAGGTATGTGTTTACCAGGGATCGAACCCGGGTCCTTGAACCCGGGTCCTTGCGCTTGCAAGACAGGCACCAGTACCACTGAGCTAAATCCCCGGCCCAGCAGCCATTGTCTTTACCAGGAGATAATACCTGACTTTTCCTTCAGGAACACCACCATGCCCAGCTCCCCTACCCCCACCCCCTTTTTAAAAATAAGCACACATTACTTTTATAATATGAAATATAAAACAATTAAAAATACTATCCCTGTGTTTTCTTCTCAAATATACTCATTTTAATATTTAATGTCTTAAAAGCATTAGTAATTTTCTTATAACTTACCAAAGCACATGGAAGACCTGTCTATAAAGAAGTACCTGTTCCTTTTGGCACTAAATAAAGCTACTTTTATTTTGAGAAGGGGGAGAAAAAAGTTGTGAATGCTAAATCTTTTTTTTTTTGTTTTTGTGGAATCAAGGATTGAACTCAAGACCTTGCACTTGCCAGGTAGGTGGTGGCACCACTGAGCTAAATGATTTTTAAAAACTATTTCTCATGTAAAAAACAATATATTAAGGTATGTATGGAGAAAATGGTTAATATTTAGCAAGTGCTGCAGCCACTGGAAAATTGCTTAAGAGGTTAAACTAACTTTAAAGTTTAAAAGTGAAAAAGTTGAATTTAAAAAAAATTATCAATTACATTAGTCTTGTCCCACTATGGTTGTGCACCTTAAGGCCAGCTACTCAGAAGGCTGAGGCTGGAGGATCATGAGTTCAAAGCCAGCCTGGGGGCAACCTAGTGAGACCCTGTCTTAAAATAAGGGCTGGGGATCTTTCACAGTGGTAGAGCACTTGTCAAGCCTGAATGAGGCCCTGGGTTCAATCCCCAGTACTGAGGGATATGCACACATATACATACTTCTAAATGTAAGTTCTGAAGATGTTGGTTAAATATTTATAATTGTTTTACATAAAACTGAATTATGGAAGAAATTACCATGTCAATTTTTTTTTTTTTTTTTTTTTTTTGAGAAAGGGTCTTGCTTTGTAGTTCAGGCTGGCCCTGAATTCACTATGTAGCCTACACACTCTGCTTCCCAAGTGCCAGGATTACAGGTGTGAGCCAGCATGCCCAGCATTGTGGTATGTGGTGTTGGGGATCAAACTCAGGACCTTGTGTTTGCCAGGCAGATGCCAGAACCATTCAGCTAAATCCCCAGCCCTATTCCTTTTTAAATATACAAAAATCAATCTCAAGATGCATGCTTTGGAGGAATAAAAAAGTGTACTGAATAAAGCTGGGCATGCTGATGGGCACCTATATTGCTGGCTTCTCTGGAAGCTGAGGCAGGAGAATTGAGGCTACCCTGGACAGCACAGTGTAAGCCAGACTAAAAAACAAAGAAGTTTAACGAATTTAATAAACCCTCTAATGGGAAGACAGTGATAAAGGCTATCCTTGTTGCTGTCTTCCTTTGTACTCCAAAGAGTACAACACTGTTCTCTTGCTTTCATTAGTTCCTGTCATTTACTCCCTTTTAGCATAGCACACAAGATATTTCTGAATCCATGCTTTTTGTTAATATTATTTTGTACCTTCTGACCCTCAGTAAGACATGCAGGTGTCAGTGACACTTTCTTCACATAAGGATATGGCCAAAGTAATGTCCTGTAAGTAGAAGAGATAATCAGAGACTTATCAAGCAAGGAGGCAAAGATGAACTCCCGGAAAGTGGCAGCAGATTCTAATATTTTTAGGATAAGGCAATATTCAACAAATTAACTCATCTACACTAGAAAGCCAGCAAGTTAGTCATTCTGGTCAACAGTTTTGTCTCGAGATGCTGAAATCTTATTAATTTGTCATACGATTCAGCGAAACCTAAACTATGAACTCCAAACTTGTTTCACCTTATCTGTACTTTCTAACATAACCAGACCAAGTCTACACTTGACTCAAAAGGATGTTTTAATGTAAACAAAAGTATATACCCAAAGAAGTCATCCAAAAGATGTGCCAGCAACATCGACTTAGAAAAGAATAGGAGAAACTGGCTCTTTCCAAGGTATACGGAGGAATAAAATATTTTACTTTTGTCTCAGCGATAAAATATTTATTCTACTTATGTTTACAGTATCTACAAAATTTTTCAGGTATCTAAAGAAACTATAAACTCTAAATTCAGACGACAAGAACAGTCTTAAAGTCTTTCAACATTCACAGAGTCAACAATATTCGGCTTTTTCTCGAAACATCGCATGGTCCAGTTCGGGGCAGGGAAAAGCAAACTTGAGAGGAGGAAGAAGGGCTGGGAAGTGGAGAAAGAGACAGACACGCACACACACAAAGGGACGAGAGAACGAGACCGCAGACGCGCTGGAAAACACTGAACAATCTGAGCAACCTACACTTTGCTCCTTCAAAGCGCTAGTAATTGTCCCCTTTTTTGGAGCCAGTGACTTATATCTCTCTACCCGAGATCTAACCATAAACTTCTACGCTCGCTTCTGACCCTATCCACAAATTCCCGGGAACAGCCAATGTGCCAGCGCGAGCACAGGGACGTCGGCGCCCGAGGAACCCGGCACTCGGAGAAGTTCTCTGGGACGGGGACGGAGACAGAAGAGCAAGGATGGGAAGCAGGCAGAGCTACGGACTCTTCTCTACACCACCGAGCCGAGAGTGTCAGGGACAGGCAGCTCTTCTGCCAGTACGGAGAAGTCGCCGCATCCCGGACCAGACAAATGACTGACCCAGGGGCCAAGTCCCTAAAGCCGTTCCGTCCCTCTCTTCGCCTCCCCTAAATGGCGGTCGCCCTACACCCTTCAGAGTTGTGGACTCACCCGTTCACGCTCGAGTTTTAGCAGGTCCTCAGAAGAAGCCGCCCACTTCTGACAACCATAGAGAGGAACAGCCGCCGGAGACGCGCCTCTCTGTCCACCGCCTGCCCTCACGTGACTCTCCCAGTCGCTGGGCCTGTCGGGATCGCAGCGACACCGACCCGGCGGAGGGGCGGGGAAAAGCAGCTAGCCACGCCCCGAGCTCGGCCCCGCCCGATCTCTTTTGGGCGGGAAAGCAGGGGCCTCCCAGAAGCCCTGAGGCGTTTCTTCTGCTTTTCTGCATCCAAAGGGGCCGAGGTGACTGTGTGTCCGTTTTAGTGTTGGCCACGCAGAAAAAGGAGTGAATGAAAAGAAAACTGGACTATAGTGAGGTGGGGAATTGTTTCGAACTGACTTTTGGTTTAAACTTTTAGTAAAATTTCTCTGTTTCATATTTTTTTTGGACCAAAACTCATGTTGGATTGTTAAAAATGTTTAATATATACATGTTTACAGTATATAATGATCTCCTTCCACATGGGGAGTTGGTACGTATACATAATACATCTTTCTTTTTTGAGACAGGGTCTCGCTTTGTAGTTCAGGCTGGCCCTGAGCCCACATGTAGCCCAGAGTAGCCTCAAACTAGGCAATCCTGGAGGCAATCCTCCTGCCTCTGCCTCCTGAGTGCTGGGATTACAGGCGTGAGCCATCATGCCCGTAACATCTTTTTTTTTTCCCCATCTTTCCCCTCTCTCCTTTTCTTGGTCACCTTCCCTGGGAGCAAAAGCTACCAGTTTCCTATATATTTTGGGTTTTTCATTTAAAAGAAAGCCCCATTTCATAATTTTGAAGCAGGTTTGGATTTAGAAACTGCCTCATCACTTCCCTTACTATTGTAGAATTTAGCCCATAAAGCTACTAACGCTTTTCTCTTAGGAAAGTGTTTTGTCAAAAGTGGGGATGAGGATGAGTCCTCTTTCCTGCTACAGAAATAAAATGAAAATATTATCATAACAGAACTTTAAAATAAAAGTTAAACAATTGCTCTGTTTAACAGAGTTGTAGAGAAAGAAACTGTTATCTGGACTTGGTAGTTTGTGCTTTTAGTCCCAGCTCTGGACTGGAAAGGCTGAGGCAGGAGGATCCCTTGAAGCCAAGTATTTGAGAACAATGAGCAGAGCATAGACACACAAGCCTAAATACAAAAAAATTTTAAAAGCAGCTATCATTGGTGTTAAATTGTGAACTAAGCAAAATACTTTCTCTGTTTCTTCTCAAATGACTCTTTCTAGTAACATAAAGAGAGCAGGCCAGGGATTTAGCTCCATGGTTCTGGCCTTTGCCTGGCAAGCCGAAGGTCCTGAGTTCGATCTCTAGGACCACATACCACAGTGCTGGGTGAGGCGGCGCACACCTGTAATCCCGGAACTCAGGAGGCAGAGGCAGGAAGATTGTTGAGTTTGAGGCTGGCCTGGGCTACATAGGGCGTTCAGGAGCACTCTGAACTATCAAGCAAGACCCTGTCTCAAAATAAATAAATAAATAAGAGAGTACAGCTAGTAGCACATACCTATAAAGCCAGCACTTTGTAGGCTGAGGCAGGAAGATTGTAAATTCCAGCCCAGCCCAGGCAATTTAGCAACTTAGTAAGACCTTATCTTGATGGAGCAATGCTATACAATAAAGAGGTCCTTGCCTTGCCTTTATATATATATATATATATATATATTTTTTTTTTTTTTTCCCCCCACAGTATGTTTTGTTCCAGAATAACAGTTTGTGTCACTGGGCTCCAGCCCAACTATCAAAATGTTTTGTAAACTGTTTGAACTTGGAGACAGCTCAGGAATGTTGTTAACCCCACCCTCTTGCTTCTGTGAGCATGTTGGCCCACTGTGCCTTTCGGGAATCTTCTGTAATCTGCCCAACACCCTCATACACACACACATACACACACAGACACACACACACACACACACACACACACTTCAGTAAGCATGCTTGCTTACCCTGTAAATCCCTATATAAGGAGGCTCTCACTTGTAGGAATTAGACTTCAAGTATCAACTCCTCTGAGCCCCGTAGTGTAACATGGACACTCCTCTGAACCTGCCAGTGTCATAAAGGATTTTTCTACCTCTTCCAGTGACCATTGGATTCTCAAATCTTCATATTGGAATAGATGACCCAGAACTGTAACACTGTCTCTAAGCTGTAGCACTTGGCTATAGCACTGAGGGGTTTGGCTTTGCCACAACAATCTCAAAATAAAAGAAAGAATTGGGGATATAACTCTGCAGAGTACCTGGGTTCAGTCCCCAGTATCACAAAGAGAGCGTTCACAGTTTTACAGTTACAAATTTTTCAATATCTGGCTTAATAGAAAATATTAATTTTTCTTAATTAAATGTTTTACACAGTAGATAGTCTTGACAAACTACCTTACGGTCATGAAAAAATGAAGTGATTAAAGATAAATACAAATTTACTATTAAGAAAAGTCTTGACCGTAGGGTCACCGGAAAGGGTTTTAGAAACTTCCAGGAAGCCTCTAACGATATTTTGAAAACCACCATTTTTAAGCCATACAAATATTAGATGCTATTGTAATTTTTTTCTTTGCTGTTATAATTTCTGTCTAGTCATTGTGGCATCAAGTAGAACTTTGGTAAAAAAATAATCGATAGATTGGACCAATCTCAGAAGTCTGAATGTTCTTTTTGTCAAGAGCATAGAGAAAGCTAGCAGAATTTAGGATCATAACCAAACACTGCTATACTAGAAATCAGTCCACTAATCCAATATTGTCTTTCAGGTTTCTGCACAAGGTGGTTTTCTATCATGTGAATGTATAATATCACTAATCAGGGTTTGTGTCCCCTATTTAAACTAGTAAGATTCTTATCATCACCAGTAAAATTTGAAGTCAAATTTTTTTCACTAACATCTATTGAATGCCTATTCTACATAAGTCTCATAACAAGTGTTATACTTATGAAAATGTATAAGCTCAGTTTCTGCCCTTGGGTAGCTTGTATACAGCCTTTCTTCCATATCCATGGGAGGATGCTATCAGAACCTCTCTTGCATCAAAATCTGCAGATGCTTAAACTCCTTATATTAAATAGCATAGTATTTGCAGATGACATGAATATGTTAGATCATCTCTATAATACTTAACACAATGTAAATGCTATGTGAATAGTTACTGTACTGTATTGTTTAGGGCAGTGGTAGTAAACCTATGGCGCATGTGGTAATTGTTTTTCTTTTAGTAGAAAAGATCTTAATGTATGAATGATTTCTTTCTAAAGTAAAATCTCAGTATTCCTATTTAACTGCAGTGTTGACACTGTAATAAATAAGTGGGTGTTGGGTTACAATGTGGGCACTTATCACCATCACTGGTTTACAGAATCATGGAAAGAAAATGTCTGCAGAAGTTGAGTGCAGACACCATAGTTTTAATTCTTGATTGGTTGAATCTGCAAATTTAGAACCAACAGACAGAGAGAACCAACTGCCTATAATGACACTCCCACCCTAGTGAAAATTTACTATACCCTTTTGCTGCATGTGGTGGTGTATGTCTGTAATTCTGCACACAGAAGGCTGAGGCAGGAGGATCTCCATGAATCTGAAGCCAGCCTAGACTACACAGCAAGACCCTGACTCAAAAAAAAAAAAAAAAAAAAAACAGGTAGAGGATGTAGCTCAGTGGTGCTGTGCCTCCCTGGCAAGCCCAAAGTCCTGAGTTTGATCCCATGTAAAATAATAATTGTATATATATATATGTATACATATGTATACATGATATATATATATATATATATCTTTGGTCAATTCCAATATAGATATCTATCTATCTATCTATCTATCTATATATCTTTGGTCAATTCCAATAATTCCCAAATCTAGTTTGATATTCAAATACCTCAGAATTTCAGAATTATCTAGGAATATTGTTCAAATACAAATTGCTGAATCCGGAACCATAAGATACTATATACTGTTTCACTGAATCGGAATCGTGTTCAGAAAACTGAATTATAAAAGTCCCAGGTGATTCCTATGCAATGATGGGATCGGGAATGAATATTAAACACCATATAGGTCACAAAGAAATGGAATAGGCCTTTATCCCCCGTGCCATCACATAAAATATTATCTCTATTTATTTCACCTTCAGTATTTCAAACATATATTGTGTTAAACCATCTATTATCAAGAGACAGAGTATTTTATTTCATTCAGTTAAGATAAAAATTGATATGCTTATTTCAAACATTTTCTAGTTCATCCATCTTTACCACATACATAAAACTGATGTGAAGAGTTACCGCAGCATTCTCCAACACATTATACCCTGTAAAAAGAAAAATCTCTTCTGTGACTCACATCTGACTGCAAAGAAAATGTAATTTCATAAAGCTATGATTCTATTTCTTTGAAATTAATTCAAGGCAATGTCCTATGTTCTATTATATTTATCTTCGGGGTTCTGTACCTTGTAGTCTTTTAAAACCTACGCAGTCTTTGTCATAAATTTCTTTTTCCCTTTCACATTGCTGGAGCCTTGTGTGTGATAGGCAAGTGCTGAACCACAGAGCTACATCCTCGGCCCACATTTTTTTTTTCTTCTAAATTTTTATTTTTATTACCGTCTGTGTGCAGTGCATAATGAATGCATTCTTCGTGGGGAGTTGGTAAGTGTACATAACCCATCT
Source organism: Petromus typicus (assembly GCA_004026965.1). Taxonomy (NCBI): domain Eukaryota; kingdom Metazoa; phylum Chordata; class Mammalia; order Rodentia; family Petromuridae; genus Petromus; species Petromus typicus. The sequence continues at coordinate 21,074 of PVIR01009305.1, read as the reverse complement.
TAGTTCATTTTGCATTCACTTCCTGTCTTCTACCTCATCTCTTGGTTCCTTCCCATTTGCAAAGGATCTATGTGCCTGTTATCTATTATCTATCTTTTATTTTGCTCTTTATTTATATTTTGTATTTCTCATATAAAAGAAGCCATTAGATATTTAAGCTTGTGTGTCTGATTTATTTCACTGAAGATTATGGTTGTGAGGTGCGTCTATTTCCCTACAAATGACTCAGATTTATCCTTATTTATAGTAAAGCCCAGTCGATAAATTTCTTTTGAAAATAGGTTATATTGTAGTAGCTGTCTAGAGATTTAGCTCTTGCAGCAAATGTCCTTTCCTAATAATTGTGGCCAGAATTAATTATACTCACTTGAAAAAGAAAAAAATACTTTTTATAGTTTAAATATTTTCTTTCTTTTACCACAAAGGGAAATGGGAGAGATCAGCTAAATTAGCTATAAAAAATGATGGTTTATACAAATTTAAAAATATATTCGTTTTATGATTGAAGGTAACTTCAAAATTAAAGAATTCCCATCCAGATTTTTGTTTATAACCACATCACCACCAAAAGGAACCAGAGCTTTTTGGAGAACTGGCTGATATCAGAGCCAGGGCAGAACGGTACAAGATGACCTGGAACATCTTATTGTGGCCAAAAGTGAGACTGTGCTCATCGTTGTCTAAAGGAGCCAGCCTGAAGGTCTTCTCACTGGCCATATACTCTAGTAATTATATACTCCACTAATTATAACCCACTGAACAAAATTAGAATTCATGAGTCTGTACGAGTGGTGGGAAGAGGCTATTTCCTGAAAGTGAAAGTTCCACTGATAAATCCAGAGAGAGTGGTAGAGTTAGAAAGTCATCCTTTTGCAACGGTCATAGTAAAGACTGGGCAAATATCAAATGAATACTAAGTAGGGAGAGGGGCAGAGTTTTATGAGAAGCAGGATATTTTCATGACAGGAACAAAAAAATGAAAGAACTAACTGTTCTATAAAGAAACAATGGAGACTTGAAAACTGAAGGCATTGCATGATCCTAAACTGAAACTTCTACTAATGAAGAGAATGCCATAAGATTTATTGGAAATGAAGTAAAATATATTCTGAATGACTATTGGTGTGGATAAACATTTGAAAGGACTTGCTATTTTTTTAATGCTTAATGTATTAATAAACTAATAAAAATATTTATTGGAACAATTGACACAATTGGAGTATAGACAACCCACCTTTGATGGCGCATGCCTGTAATCTCAGCACTAGGGTGGCTGAGATGGGAGGGTTGCTGCAGATTTGAGGCCAATTTAGGCTGCACAGTGAGACCTTGTCTCAAAAAAGTAAAGAAGCAGGGCTGGGATTTAGCTAGTGGTTCCGGCGCTTGCCTTGCAAGTGCAAGGACCTGTGTTCAATCCTCGCTAACCATGTACAACAGTGCTAGGTGTGGAGACTCACGCCCACCAGCAATCAGAACCACATAGCACAGTGCCGGGAGTAGTGGCTCACGCCTGTAATCCCAGCACTCGGGAGGCAGAGGCAGGAGGATTGCTGTGATGTGAGTTGAGGCTGAGCTCAGGGCCAGCCTGAACTATAAAGCGAGACCCTGTCTCAGAGAAAAAAAAAAAAAAAGAAGCAAACAGAATTTGGAGTATGGACCACAGATTAAAGTAGTTTCTATGTTTGATAACTGTGGTGTGGTTATCTAAAACAAACCTTTTTTTTAAGTTAATACTGAAGAGATAGAAGGGCATGATGTATTCAGTCTATTCTCAAAAGGGTCAGAAGAAATAAATTATATATATATAATTTATACTGAGGAGGAAATAATAAAATTTAAATTGTTTTTATAAAGAAAAACAAAGGCCAGGAATTTTGCTCAGTGGTTCCGGGGCCTGCCTTGCAAGTACAAGGGCCCAGGTTCAATCCGGTAACCGCATACAACAACGCCGGCATACCACATACTACAGTGCTGGGCATGGTAGCTGATGCCTGTAATCCCAGCATTTGTGAGGCAGAAGCAGGAGGTTTGCTGTGAATTCAAGGCTCTCCTGGACTACATAGTGATTACAGGGCCAACCTGAACTACAAAGTGAGACCCTGTCTCAAAAAGAAAAAGAAAAAGATCAAGAAAAAGAAAAAGAAGGATTAAGTATTCCCCAGTTTCTCTCTTATACTTCACTTTAAAATGAGTGAGGATGTTCATTTACCTTTTGTTTTTAGCTATTTTATTTTGTGTTCATAATCAGTGTCTGTCTTTGTAATTTTAGTTGATTAAACACTGCCAATAAGAAGAAAGGCAGCAGGATTTACAAAAAGGCTAAAAGTTGTTTATGTTTCAACAGTACTAGTGGTTGAACTCAGGACCTTTGTGCTGAGCTACATCTCCAGTCCTCTCTCCATCCTTTTAAATTTTATTTTGAGACAGGATCTAGCTAAATTGCTCACTTGCCCAGTGTAGTATTGAACTTGCAGTCCTCTTATCTCAGCCTCCCAAGTGCTGGCCAAAAATTTTCTACTTCAGTTTCAAGAATTTTTCGTATTTGCAAGTAAAATTTAACTTTAAATGGTTTAAGAAATTGAGTAAGAGAGCCAATTATCCACTTGAGGAATCAAGGAGAAAGGAGAAAAATAAAGTTAGTATGCTTGTTCTGGTAGATTTTCAACCTCCTCTAAGCATCGTCTAGATTTTCTCTAAAATAATTGCTATTAATTTTTTTGCTATCGCCAACCTTTAGCTTGTCTCATTATCCTTAAACATTATTTTTATTACAAAATTAAGCATGTTTTAAATTCAAGTAATTGAAGTAATTGAGCTTTGAAATAAAAACATCTCCCCTCTAAAGCAACATTTATTTTGTTTTGTTTTGTTTTGCATTTTGTGGTACCGGGGATTGAACTCCTGACCTTGTGCTTGCAAGGTTTGTTTTGTTTTTTTGAGATACTGTCTCTCTATGCAGTTTATGCTGACCTTGGACTCACTCTGTAGTTCAGGCTGGCCTTGAACTCCTGGTCATCCCCTACCTCAGCCTTCTGAGCGCTGGGATAACAGGCCCACATGCACCTCCATGCTCAGCTCAATTTTGGTATCCTCCTAGACTTTTTCCTATGTTTATATCAATGTGTGTATCTGTATATATATGTAAATGTCTTTAGTTGGAAGTAATTCTGTGCAACATGGTTTTTTGGTTCTTTTTAACAGGTTAATGTTTATTTTATGAAAGCTGTACATATATACTTTTTTTTTAGTTTTTTGAGTCAGCGTCTCACTTTGTAGTTCAGGCTAGCCCTGAGCTCATTATGTAGCTCAGGTTGGCCTTGAACTCTCGGCACTCCCCCTGCCTCTGCCACCATGCTGGGATTACAGGCGTGAGCCACCATGCTCAGCATTGTGATATGTGATACTTGGGATCGAACTCGGGACCTTGCATATGCCAGGCAGATAGTGGAACCACTGAGCTAAATCTCCATCCATATGCGTATACTTTTAAAGTCAGGTAATTCCACCAGTAAAAATTTTGTTCATCATTATTTAATATATTCATTATGTAGCAAACATATTTACATAGATTAAAATTCAAAAAGTACAAAGATGTATAAATATTTCCCTTCCACTTTTGTTCCTGAGACACCCAAGTCTACACACACACACACACACACACACACACACACACACACTCTCTCTCTCTCGCTCTCTCTTCTCTCCTCTCCTGTCTCTCTCTTTACATGAAACTATGTAAAGAACGTCTTTTGTTTTTTTTATATTGCTGCCTAGAATTCCGTTGTGTATATATACCTTATCTAATATGTCACCTGATTTATGTGACATATTATGTGTCTGATTTCCAAAATCAGACATTAGTTTCTAGTTCTTGCTCCTACAAATAACCAATGATGAATAATCTTGAAGATGCATCATTTTGCCGTTGTGTGAGTCAGTGGACTAAACTTCTAGAAGTGGAATTGTGAGGTCAGAGGTTTCACAGATTGGTTTCTCTGGAAAGCAGATTTTGTGATAAAAATGTAAAGTTCAGTATGTTTTTTAGAGAGTGCACTTTGGTCTCACAGCTGTGAAAAGAGAGAAGAGGAAGAGGAATGAGGCAGAGGCTGAAGCTGACCTGTGGCTCACCCATGTGGCTTCACAAACACAGGGAAGCAGAGCACCGCAATGACTCAGCGGGGTCGCCCTGCACTGGGTGAATGTGTCAAGGCCTCGCATTACTCATGGGTTCTGAATTGCCCCAGGAGATCACATCCAGGGAGGCCACTCTTGGCAGCTGAGGGCCTGACTTTTGAAGATTGCCTGCAGCTGGGGCAACAAGACCTGAAAGGAATATCTATATTTTTTCATTGTGATAAAGTTCACCAAATTGGCAAACCAATTTACACTATTTAAGCAGTGTATGAAAATATCCTCCCCGACCTGTATTATCAAACTTCTGTGTATTTTCCAGTCTGATTAGTGAAATGTAACATCACAATGTAGTTTTGATTATCCTTTACAACTTCTTTTCTGGGCATGGTGGTACATGCCAAGGTAGAAGGATCGTTGAGAGTTTGATGCCATGCTGGGCTAGGCAGTAAGGCCAGCCTGGAGTACATAAAAAGACCCAGTATTCCATCAAAAAAAATCAATAAAATATGTTTAATTTCGAGGGAATCTTAGTTCTTTTTATATATCTAAGACCCATTTGCCTTTTTCTCTGAACTATTATTTATGTGCTTTGCACATGTTCCAATTATATTGAATTTTTAAAAAGTGATATGTCAGAATTCTTTATTAGGTAAATAATACTTTTACAACACAAACTTTCAGCATAGCCCTATGATCATATTTCAGTACATTAACATTTTGTGTTTACATGACTATGACTATGTAAATGTTTTTCACAAATGAGTCACACAGACCGTTATAGTTACCTTTTCCTTTATCATTTCCTGTTCTCCTTTGGTTAATAATTGGCTCTTGACTTTTCTTTTTTGCTTAGTTTTTTTTTCTTGTGTCTAGCATAAATTCTTCCTTCAGTTCTTCAACAGATGTACCATGATAGTCTCCACTACCAACATCTCTTCTGAATTATTAGAATAACTCCTTTACTCGGCAAGACAGTGCCTCCTTATTTCTTTCTACTATTGTCTGCCCATTGTTTGTTCTCAACTGACACTAAGTGATCCATTTAAAATGTAAGCCAGTGATTTCTTTCCAAAATAGATCCAGTTTTCTGTAGAGTACCAGTGAGTTACTCTCTGGGGCCCTACCAGATCTAACACATTTCCCAGCCGGCACCTCTCAGAACTCACTGCCTACTGCTTCTCCTTTGCATCCTCTACACCCCGCACACTCCTCAGTCCCCACTGGCAGTTCCCTCCATCTGGAAGGTCTGTCACAGATCCTAATTCCTTGCTTTCCCTCATGTCTTAGCTGAGATGTCATGGGGAGGTCTACACATCTATGCTGACAACCCTGTTTAAAATTGTAATATGTACTTTTTACTCTTCACTCACCTAGAACAATTTCAATCCTCTTTCTCTTAATTGACTATCTTTTTTCGTCCCTTTTTTGCCTCCTAATACATTACATAGTTTATTTATTTATTTATTTGTGTTCCTCTGTTAAACTGACAACTCCATGAAAGTGATGTCACATATGTGGCTCAAACTGGAACTCCATAAGTACTTATGAAGTATGAATGAATATCTTTTCTCTTAATATGCCCACATGCATCAGAAGAGCCACCATTTCCAAGTTTGATCCTTCTTGGAAGCCCTGTCTTTTTGTCTCAGTTCTTGCCATTTGTTTTTTTGGCCTGCTATTTGTTCTCATCATGATCCAGTCCTCACTGTAAGCTGGGAAATTCCTTTCATCTCTCTCCTATGGATCTCCTAGTATCTGCACTCTTTGTCTCAATTTTGCTTCTCTCTTTGTTTTATGTTTGTTTGTTATGTTTTTGTTTTTGTTTTGAGACAGGGTCATACTTTGTAGTTCAGGCTGGTCCTGAGCTCACTATGTAGCCCAGCCTGGCCTCAAACTCATAGCAAACATCCTACCTCTGCCTCCTGAGTGCTAGGATTACAGGTGTGAGCCACCACGCCTGGCATTGGGGTATGTGGTTAGTGGGTATCAAACTCTGGACTTTGCACTTGCAAAGCAATCACCAGAACCACTGAGATAAATCCCAGCCTTCCCCTTGTTTTTTAATGAGCATTTATTTTTTGTTATTCTTTCTTTTGGGGAGTAAGCTGTTAAGGAAAAATGCGTAGTTTTCAAGCTGTTGTATTGTATTTGTAATTTTTTTTAGGCCAACTGTATGCTGAATTGAACGCATGACTTGGTACAAACATCTAAATTAGAAATATTTGCTCAGGCTAGGGGCTGTAGCTCAATGGTACCATATCTACCTTGTAAGCACAAGGGCCTCGTACTACAGAGAGAGAGAGAGAGTGAGAGAGAGAGTGAGAGAGAGAGAGAGAGAGAGAGAGAGAGAGAGAGAGACTCAAGGCTTTTTAAGACATTGCATTACTACCTTCTAGCTTTCTAGTATTGGTCTCAAGTGTGATATAATTTTGGTTCTTGATATTTTATGTGTTGTTTTTTTGTTTTCTCTGAAAGCTTTTAGGATCTTCACCAGCCTTTTTCTTCCTTAGTGTGCTGAGCCCCCAGTGGATCCTCAGTGAGGGGTCTTATATCCTTTGGTTCTAGGAAGCTAGTTTATTTCCATAGTGGCTTTCTCCTGGCTGTTTGCTCTCTCTAGAACTTCCTCATATGGGGCTCCTCTTGAAAAACACATGGCAGGTTTCTGTCTCAAATGTTATTTATTAAGCATAATTTACACAGGTATACCCAAAAAGAATGAAAGGAAACAACATACGGGGCTGGTGAGGCAGCTCAGTGGTAAAGCACTTGGTTAACATGTGTGAATCCCTGGATTCAACAGTACCCAGCACCACAGAAAAGGAAACAGCATGTTCTAGGATTTAATAACACATACTAATTTTTCATCAAGCAGCCAAAAGAAAGATCACAAAATTTTCAAAACAGCTCCAAAAAGGGCAAAATCAGTAGGCTATCACTTTCTAAGAATAGACAAACTAAAGAGTTTGTGAGAACAAATTGGTGTCGTTTCTTGGTTTAAGAATTGACAGATACTCTATAACTTATAACTTAAAACTCCCACTGTATGGTGGGAACTTGGTAAATATTAAATGAAAGAATGGATTCCTTCACAAGTATTTTTCTTAAATATATTAATTAGATAATAGAATACAAATACTGCATGCAAACACACAGAAAGTAGAGTTATCTTTGGAAAGTCCCTTATTTTTATCTCTTTAATACACTTAAACTAAAGATAATATTTATATTTTGTCACATTTACTTCCTTGTTAGCCTGGATTTGCTAATCATAATCACTTTAGGGAAAAGAGAACTATTTTACTACAATATAAAGAATAATTTAATAAATTATAACATTTAAATATAATTTTGATCATGTAGATAATGTAATATAGGTAAAATTTTTTGATTATATCTTTTACAGGGTAAGGAGTTTGAAATATTAAAGAAAATTTAAAATAGAAGCCTCTTTTGGATGTAAATATAATCCAACTTCCTATGACAGAAACTTAAGATGTCCTACTGTTCCCAAAAATGTCAGCTCTAAACATGAATGAAACTTAAATTTTTCTTTTTTTTAGTGTGATTTGATAAAATTGAACCAATTACAAATAAGCTTATATAGCTCTACTTGCCCTAAAAGCAATGTACACTTATAAGAGCCAATCACAATAAAGAGCCATATACTTGCACACTTATGTATTGTAAACTGACTGTACTATGATGGATGTGAGCCAAATTTATTAGTATATACACTTTGAATTCAGCTAGTTCATGAACTTTTCTTTTATGGAGAATAAAAATTTTAATAAGATTAGATTTTTTTTTAACAGTTTTGAAGTCAGAAATGGAAACCTCAAAACTTCCTGATCACTGAGACAGTATGTTACTATATGCCGGTATGCATGGATTCCACTGTGCTAACTGTTCTCTCCTGGACCACTAGGTTCTGGGTGTGAGTTTCTTGGATGGGATTGATCACAGGGCTTTATGCATGGTAGGCAAATGCTGTACCGCTGAGCCACACCCCTCAAACTACCAATCTCTGCTATTTTTGCATTTCAAGCTTTCTGACTTATAATGTATGCCATTGTTTTGGGTGAAGTTTCTTGGTAAGTTAACCTTGTAGCTCAGTGGTTCGGGCATCTGCCTGGCAAGTGCAAGGTCCGGAGTTCGATTGTCTGTACCACATATCGAAATGCTGGGCGTGGTGGCTCACACCTGTAATCCCAGCACTGGAAGCTACTCTGAAGTAGTCCTCATAGATGGAGTGGGCCATAGTCTAGTCTTTAAACCAAAAGGAGTGAATCTGTTGTTGGCTATTATATCTGTCTAAAGGTTTTCAAACAAGATTGTAGGCTTAAAGGCCAAGATGATAAAATGGCTTTATCAGGCCATTTTGTTAATGGACTACACAGAAAAATAAATGACTTATTAAAGAATGAGTGCTAACCCCCTGAACAGCACTATAGCATCTTACAGAACATTTTGAAAGGACATTAGACCAGAAAGGAAAGTATCAAGCAAACAAATTAATGGCCTTCAAATTATAACAGTGGCAGGGGCCTCGGCCTTACTAAGAAATGCAGGGACAGGAGATGTAACTCAGTGGTAGAGAGGTTGCTTAGTACTGCAGGGCCCTGGTTCTGATCCCCAGCACTGAAGAAGAGAGAAATGGGCACACGGGTCAGGAGGTGGGTGGGGGGTGAGACCTAGACATCAAATATTACTTGTAAAAGAAGTGACATAGGAAAAGAGTATTCCTTGCTGAATATGAATAATTGACAATTCTCAGCGTTGGGGGCTCTGTAGAATTTTACAATGAGCTACTTCCCATAATTCCTTTATCACAAGTACAAACCAAATTCAAAATCAATGAAGAAACCTGTACTATGTTGATGAATACCAGTAACTCTTTCTACTTTAAAATCTACCATGATGTATCAAGATCTTCCTTAGATGCAAAATAATATATCTTTCTGGTGGAAATTTCAAAGCAAGTTTGAATTTTTCCTTATTGAAACCTGTAATTCTTACCATTGGCCCTTCTTTCAAAAATAATGCCACCATTATGTGATTCTGTCCATGTAAATCTACTAGGCAGAAATCTGCTATCTACTCTTGGGACTCAAAAATTTTTTTTTTCTTCAGGAAAAATAAATTTAGATAGATTTCAGATCCATGAGATATGAAACATTCTGTGTCCTATCGGCCCAAACTGATTGCTGTAACTTTCTGATACCGTACAGGCACTTTCTTCCACAGGTGTAAGAAAAACTAAAAGTACTAAGTGGATTAAAATTCCACTTGATCCTTCCAAGCTATTTCCTAAATTATTTCAGTATCAGCTAAAACCTGAAGCAATACAAGGAATTGCTCCAGTCCTAGAAGACATAATAGATCAAGAACTAATTATCTCGTGCATCAGTCCCTATAACACTATCTTAACTATTAAGAAAAAAACAGGGCCCGGGATTTAGCTCAGTGGTTCCGGCGCCTGTCTTGCAAGCCCAAGGGCCCAGGTTCCCTCCTTGGTAACCACATACCGTACTGGGTGTGGAGACTCACATCCAGCAGCAACCAGTACCACATACCACAGTGCCGGGCGTGGTGGCTCACGCCTGTAATCCCAGCACTCGGGAGGCAGAGGCAGGAGGATTGCTGTGATGTGAGTTGGAGGCTGAGCTCAGGGCCAGCCTGAACCACATAGTGAGACCTTGTCTCAAAAAGAAAAAAAGAAAAAACAAACCCGTGGATGGAAACAGCTGTTTGTGTTGGGTTTCAGAGCTATAAATAAACATTTCAAGCATACCAAATCCAAACAGTGCTAAAGGTTGAGTCTGAGTGGTTCAGAACAGTATACTCATGTTCCCCCTTGTGTAGGACAATAGGGACAACAGGGCCATTATTTATTTGCTCTTACTTGGAAAAATTGACAGTGCATTTGAAGAGTGTGATGCCTAGGGGAAACATGATCCTTGGAGTTCCACATCAAAATTTAAAAACTCTGCAATTTCCCAGGAATTCTATTTTGAATCAGTATGTAAATGATTTGTTTGTGGTTTTTTCATTTTAAAAACATTCTAAAATCAAACTTTTACATCTGTCCCATCTGGCTTGCAAGGACCATAAGGCCTTTCAAGATAATCTTCAATGTTTGTAAGAAGTAGTGCATTATTTAGATCATGAATTATCTGAGAAAGGACTTAGTCTTCAGAAAAATTATATGCCATCCAAAATGATCATAAATGTATGTCTAAAAGACAACTCAGAGAGGAGTCCTTGAATTTTCAGAATAGTGTAGGTTCTGTGTCTTCAGTTTTTTTTTATTGTCCTCTCTACTCTGAGCTTACTAAAAATAGTATGCAGGAACTGCTTTCTTGGGGAACAGAAAGTGAAGTAGCTTCTACATGACTCAAATGAGCTTTAAAAATCTGCGCACATTAGGGTACCCCAACTACTCCAAATCCTTCACATTATCCAGCCAAGTTGTAGGCACTCTCGTGCAAGGGCCTGCAATTGACATTTCCAAATTGACATATCCAAATTGTTTAAAACCAGTATCAACAGCCACCAGATTCTTAAAATCCTCTTTGGACCTTGTTTGTGAAATAACTTAAGTCTTTTTAGGTTCTTGCTGTCATAGGAGACATACAAAAGACTAAACATACACAATATTTTTCAGGTGGCAGACGAACATATATGAATCTGCTTCTAGGTACCTTCCTTGCAAGCACAACGTCCTGAGTTCAATCCCTGGTACCAAGAAAAAAAAATAATCTGCTTCTACTTCCCTCATCTATATATATTTATTTCTCCCTATACCTCTTTGAACTTGCTGCTTTTGTGTGTGTGTGTGTGTGTGTGTGTGTGTGTGTGTGTGTGTGTGCGTGCGCGCGCGCGTGTGTGTCTTAACTTTCATTTGCCTGATAGAAGAGTGACTTACAACTGTGTCAAGTTTGTTGACATTATTTGGATTATACAGGATTTGACTCTTAGATCATATTTACAAGAAACATCTCATGGTTTAAAGCTAAAATGTCCCCCAAAAGTCTCACGCTTGGAAGTGGGGCCTGGTCAAAAGACAGTCACTGGGGTAACTTGAAAAAGTGTATTCTCAGGGTCAGGGATTTATCTCACTGGTTCAGGAGTCTGCCTTGCAAATGCAAGGTCACCACACATCACAATGCTGGGCCTGGTGGTTCACATCTGTAATCCGAGTACTCAGGAGGCAGAGGCAGGAGGATTGCTGTGAGTGCAAGGATTGTCTGGGCTACATAGAGAGCTCAGGACCAGCTTGAACTACAAAGTGAGACCCTGTCTCAAAAACACAAAACAAAATAGGGCCAGGGATTTAGCTCAGTGGTTCCGGCGCCTGTCTTGCATGTGCAAGGACCCAGGTTCAATCCCCGGTAACCACATACAATGCTGTGCGTGGAGACGCACATCCAGCAGCAATCAGTACCACATACCACAGTGCCGGGTGTGGTGGCTCATGCCTGTAATCCCAGCACTCGGGAGGCAGAGGCAGGAGGATTGCTGTGATGTGAATTGGAGGCTGAGCTCAGGGCCAGCCTGAACCACAAAGCGAGACCCTGTCTCAAATAAATAAATAAATAAATAAAACAAAACAAAAAAAAAAGTGCATTCTCATCCCAGACTCTTTCCTGTGCTCTCTGCTTCCGGGCCACCATGTGCTGAACAGCTTTCTTGTACCATGCTATTCGTACCATGCTATTCTGCTGTGCCATTTCTGCCTTGGAGCCAGCTTAACATTTAAACCGTGTGCCAAAACCTCTTTTCCCTTAGGTTGAGGGTGGTAAGTATTTTTGTCCCAGAAACAGCAAAGCAACTGACACAAAATCAGTGATTAGTCAAGAACTGATACAGGTGCCTGCCTATATGAGTAATCAATACAGACTTGTAATAATTTTTATATTCTCAGGGTGGATAGGAGCTTTTTTCTACTAAAAAGGCTCATACAATTACTGTAGCCAAAGAATCACTGGAGTAAATTTTTCCATTTTTCCCAGTGAGATTTCAAATGACTGAAGAATACACTTTTCTGGAATAAATGATGAAATAATGAACCAAAGTCATTTAAGCAATATGTTATTACCATTGTTCCTACCACTCGCAATCCTCAGGGAAGTTTGAAAAAACAAATGATATTTTAAAAATAAAATTAGAAAAACTAACTGAGAATGTAGAACTATACTGGCCTAGTGTATTTTCCTTAGCTCTTATGTTAACCACATCTACACTTTCTAAGTAAACAAATTATGCCGAGCCTGGTGGCACACGTCTGTAATCCTAGCACTCTCTAGGAATCACTATAAGTTTGAGGCCAGCCTGGGCTACATAGTGAGTCCAAGAACAGCTACATAGTGAGACTTTGTCTCAAAAAACTAAAACAACAACAACAACAAAATGTAAAAAACAAAGAAATTAATAAAAATTGTTATGGAACAATTCCCTTAATGATAAAATCCTGTGTTCATTCAGCTCTCATAAACCTTTACCAGACCCAGTGTGGTAAAGCATTAGTACAGAATTCAAATCTAACTTCTATTGGGTCTAAAGTGTCTCCAGAGACACTTCACCTGATGAGGACATTTGTACATTCAAGAATGTGGAGGGCCGGGGAGTTAGCTCAGTGGTTCCGCACCTGTCTTGCAAGCGCAAAGATCCAGGTTTGATCCCCGGTAACCACATACAATACTGGGTATGGAGACTCACACCCAGCAGCAATCAGCACTACACACCACAGTGCCAGGCATGGTGGCTCACGCCTGTAACCCCAGCACTCAGGAGGCAGAGGCAGGAGGATTGCTGTGATGTGAGTTGGAGGCTGAGCTCAGGGTCAGCCTGAACCACAAAAGTGAGAGAGACCCTGTCTCAAAACAAAAAAGAATGTGGGATAATCCTTTGTTAGTTTACCCCCCCCAGCTGCTGTTAACTGATTAACTTTCCTTATCTCTCCTCACCTCCATCCTCCAGCCTTCAAAATTAAATTTAGAACCTTTTAGGTTTTTTTCTTTTAGCATTATGTTTCTACTATTATGTACTTTTTTAACTAACAGAACAATTACATTTGATTTACACAATTTTATTTGAGAAAACAATTGATATGCCATACCTATGTAAAAAGAATTTATTCTCTCATATTTTTATTATAAATTCTCTTTAACTCTTTTTATTCTGTTTTTATTATAAACTTGGGTCTCAGTCCCTCAGCTATAAACCACTGTGGTACTTGTTATTACATCACGTGAATTAATCAGAAATATTACTTACATAACTATGTTTTAAAAATCTATGAGAAGGGCCGGGAGTTAGCTCAGTGGTTCCGGCGCCTGTCTTGCAAGCGCAAGGGCCCGGGTTCGATTCCCCGGTAACCACATAACAATACTGGGTGTGGAGACCCACACCCAGCAGCAACCAGTACCACATACCACATACCACATACCACAGTGCCGGGCGTGGTGGCTCACGCCTGTAATCCCAGCACTCGGGAGGCAGAGGCGGGAGGATTGTGATGTGAGTTGGAGGCTGAGCTCAGGGCCAGCCTGAACCACAAAGCGAGACCCTGTCTCCGAAAACCTAAAAAAAAAAAAAAAAAAAAAAACTATGAGAACTAGTTACTATTGTTAGTTAAGTGCTTGACATTTAACTTTAGCTGTAGCTTATACAATATGCTATAATAGCCTTTTTGAGGAACTTAATTAGCCTTACAAAAAAATAATTAAACTTTCAACAACATACTTTTGGACAGAGAGTGTGTTAAAATAGATCCACTTTGATGTTTGTGTAAAAAAAAAATTACTTAGAGGGAGTTCATATAGAAAACAATTCAGTTTCTCTCACTGTACTCTCAGACCACACTAAAGTCAACAGAATATTTCTGATGTCTGAGTTTTTTTCGACAGCAAGCAATTCTCCCACAAATCCTTCAGCAGATAATAGCTGCGTGTTTTCAAATTTAACTAGATTCTGACACTACCTGCCTAAACATAGCACCCCACAGGTTTCTTGCTCAGTCTTACACGACTGCCCTCCACTTCAGAGCCCAGTCACAGGATTGTTTTACCTGAGTTTCTGATCAGCTGCCTGTATATTGAATTCCCATACCCTTTCCTCTAGTTTGGTTAATTTGCTGGGGTAGCTTACAGGGCTCAGGCAGACATGTTTACTGGTTTATTATACAAGATGTTCTCGAGGACACAGACAAATGAGAGCACAGGGTGAAGTGAAGTGGGAAGAGGCAGGGAGCTTCCGGGTCCTCTCTAGGCATGTCACCCTTCAAGAATTTCCACACGTTCAGCTCTCCAGAAACTGTCTGAAGTAGGTCCTTAGAGCATTTTATGAAGACTTCTTTACCAAGGGCTGATAGATTAAATCATTATCCATTGGTAATTAATTAACCTTCAGCCTCTCTCTCCTCCTCGAGTGTTAGATGATAGGGCTAAAAGTCCTAACCCTGTAATTATGACTTGATCTTTTCTGTGACCTATGTCCTTCCTCAGGCTTCTAGCACCAGCATACAGAAGACACTCATCACTGGAGATGCCCAGGTTTTTAGGAGCTACAGATCAGAAAATGGGGCGAAGCAAATATATATTTCACAATATTACAGATGAAAGTCACACTTTTGATTAACAATGTAACATTTATAGTATTGTGAAAATAATTTTAAAAGCTAAAGAGTAATTGGAATTTTTCACACTTTACCACATAAGTATATTTGAATCACTAACACATTAAAATCTATGCAAGATAAATTGTACAGTACTTTAGAGTAAACAAACAGCCAAAAAAGGAAAGCTAAAGGCTAAGTCTGGCTAATAATTACAGAAGAAATCATAGAATTTAGAAATAATGACTTTGCAGCTCATAATGAAATAATGGATTTAATCAGTGATTACCAATAGATTCTGAAACCATTAAAGAGGATCTTTAATGGGCTCATGGACCTGAAAATACTTGAACCCACTGGTCAGAATTAACATTAATTAATAAAGTGAGACAGCCCTGGTATCCTAGTTGAGATCTTAAAACAAAAAAAGGACAGAAGGACTGAGGATTTGGCTCAGCAACACAGCATTAGCCTGGCAAGTAAAAGGTCCTGAGTTAGAACCTTAGTACCAAAAGAAAGCAAAAAAGCAAGCAAGAAAGAAAAAGTGAGCTAGAGATTTAGCTCAGTGGTCCTGGCACCTGCCTTGCAAGTGCAAAGGCCTAGGTTCTATCCATGGTAACCACACACAACAAGGCCAGGTGTGCTGACTCACTCCCAACAGCAATCAGCACCACATACCACAGAGCTGAGCATGGTGGCTCACGCCTGTAATCCCAACACTTGGGAGGCAGAGGCAGGAGGATTGCTGAGTTCGAGGTTGAGTTCAGGACCAGCCTGAACTAAAAAGAAAGAAAGACCATAAAGTAGAAATAAAATGAAAATGAAAAGAATATATATCACCTTGAAGGTAGTAATTATTATGAGAAAGAAGAGAGAGGAAAAATGATGAAAGATTAGAGCTTTTATCTAGAACTTTTTGTTCATTAAACAGACAAAAAAACTAAGTGTAATGGCACAAGCCTATAATATCAGCATTCTGGGAGGCTGAGGCAGGAGGAGCACAGATTTAAACCCAGCCTGGGCAATTGAGCAACTTAACAAGACTGTCTCAAAATTAAAAATACAAAAAGGTCTAAGGATGTAGTTCAGGAAGGAAGCCTCAAAATCAATGCCCAACAACAACAAAGCAAAATAAAAACTGAAGCAAATATGTAAAATCAGTGTTTTAATTTATAAGTATCAATACTATTATTTGTTTGTTATACTTTATATAATTTAAAATATAAGGAATACCCGAAGTAAAATAGAAAAAGAGAACCACATACTTTCTATAAATATACATATTTTGGTATAAAGCTGATTGACATAATAAAATGACCCTGAAACTGTGATTTAGATCCTAAAGGGTCCAGAATAGTAACAAGTTTCAAATGCAGATGGTGAATCTGAGTGGGTGTGAATCTCACTCAACAGACTTGGCTGCATAAGAAATGATACATTCATTTTTATCCACCTAAACTCCCAGTTTCCTGGCTCTTCCAAACAAACTACAATACAGTGGACCCTCACATTAGGACTGGCCTGATATATGAACAATTTGGGTTAATTAGGTTGATGGAAGATTCATCTGCCTCTGGGTATCTACAGTGTGTACCCAGATAAACGTCCAGATTTCAGCTGTATTAACTTATAACCAACTTGCATTACAACAAGCCCTCGGGAACTGATGAGTTTGGGTGCACTGTATTTGCACTCCAGTCTTTGTCTCAGGGTTTGCTAATAGGGAAATTCAAGGTAGGTGTGGAGCCACTGAGCTAAATCCCTGACTCTCTTTTTTATTTTTCTGGTATGGGGGAATGAACTCGACCCTTGTGCTTACAAGGTAGGTGTGGCATAATAGAGAAATCCAAATGGTGGCAGTTAAGCATTAGGCGATCCCCACCTCAACTACATCCTTTTAGATCATAAGTGTAAGAGTTGGGAAGGGAACCTGGTCTATGTTCTCTAAGCCTTTTAGAAAACACAGGGATGTTCCTTTGGCCACGAACATGCGAATCTACAAAAAAGGTGTTATTGTAGGGTGACATCAAGGGAATGGGCACTATTTAAAAAGGAGTGCCACACAAATGTTACCACGGCCAAACGAGAAGTCTAATGTTGCCCAGCATGTGGTTGGCACTGTTGTAAACAAGAAAGTTAAGGGCAAGATACTTGCCAAGAAGATTAACATGTGTACTGAGCATATCAAACACTCAAAGAGTTGAGATGGTGTCCTGAAATGTTTCAAGGAAAATGATCAGGAGAAAAAGGAAGCCAGAGAAAGGTACCTGGGCTCAACCAAAGCCCCAGCCTGCCCCGCCCAGAGAAGCACACTGTGTGAGAACCAATGGGAGGAACCCGAGTAACTGGAACCTGCTACCTATGAATTCATGGCATAAAGTGGGGATGCAGCTCGGCCACGTGGCACCTGATTAGCGGCTAAGTGTTCTTGGCCCTACTTAAAAATAAAAAATCATCCTGCGTTGTGAGGATGGTTTTCTTAATTGAACAGGTATGCAGTGCCTTTTCCTCTCAGAAATATTTGGAGCAGATTCTCATTGTACTTAGTATCAGATGTTTACTTTTCAGTGTTTTTCTTTTTCTTGGTGAAAGATGTGCAGTATTGGGAAGGTGTACAACCAAATGACCATGTATTTATGAAATGTTTGTATTGGCATGAAGATCCTCTAAATCACCACAGACAAAAGGTGTATCAAAATAAATGGAAGTCAGGACATGGCATTTCAGTTAAATAAATTGTTTAAAGCCAAAGAGAGAGAGAGAGAGAGAGAGAGAAAGAGAAAAGAGATCCAAAATGTGGCCAGGTATGATGGTGCATACCTATAATCCCAGCACTAGGGAGCTGAGGCAGGAGGCTCATGATGTTAATTAGAATGTATCAGAAGGAAGTTTCATAAAAATAAATAACAAGCATGGTACTTGGTGGCCTTCTATGTTATTTTCCTTTCTATCCAGCATATGTTGTAGTTTCTCCTACACCTTCTTTTTTCAGACTTGTTTCTTAATTCAAATGACTTTGGATTCATTGAGATAGGCCAGGTACAGTATCCGTAAAATCATTATAAATCTAAGCATTTCATTTTCAATTCAATAAAAAATAACTAAATGCTCACCATAAACAAAAATACTGTCCTTGGGCTCCAGCCATCTTTTTTTTCTTAAGACAAGATCTCACTATGTAGTTCAGGCCGGCCTTGAATTCAGTTTGTAACCCATGCTGGCCTCAAACTCATGGCAATCCTCCTGCCTCAGCCTTCTGAGTACTGGGATTCCAGATGTGTGCCACTGTACCTGACCTCTAGCCTCTTTAAAACTTTTTTTTTTTGAAACTAAAGTATTTAGGCAGAAATACTATAATATACAGATAGTGCCACAACTGTGGCAGGTCCAGTTTCTCTACATGAACATTAAATATATATTTTCCAAGGGATTAGTACTGCTTGACCAGGGGCTGTCAAATCACCTCCATTTTCCCTCTTTCTATCCTCCTAAAATAGGAAGGGTTCACTTTAATTTCTTAGTGAAAAGTAATGAAATAACTCCACAGTGTAGATAAGGCTGTATTCTCAGTAGTCATTGAAGTACAACCGGGAAACTGCTTCAGTGAAGCAGATTGGAAGGAAAAATGGAGTTCAAAATCCTTGCTCTAGCTAAGTCATTAGATTTCACAGTACTATGATGTCTTAGTTTATCAATTATAAATGTGTGTGAGAACTTAGCTCTCAGCATTTCTGGGTGCCCTCCGGACTCTATCTCTTGTCTGTCTTTTTCTCAATCTCCACTCCCCCATTCAGAGACTATCAGACAGGTGACGGCAGGCTCCATCACAAAATGTAATATATACACATGACTAAAATTTTTTGGATACTCGAGATATAAAATAAAGATACATCTATATTTGATTTATCAACAGTTGACAATATCTGTTCATCGCTAATTATGCAAAGTATGAAATTCGCCACTCTTAAATTACTTCTCACTTTATCGCTCTTCCCCTTCAGTTTCTGTTGTTCTGTTCATTTTACTCTATCAGTTGTGGTTTAATGCATTTAATGTTATAAGGCTGAAGTATTATAAGACCCATATGTTACCTGGTGCCTTTAAAATACTTCCAAGGGTCTGTGGTAGGTCAGTGGTAGAGCATTTGCCCAGCATGAGCAAGGTCTAGAGTATACAAATAAACGGAAATATCACCAGTAATTCTTATGGAATTGAATGAATGCTACTAGCTTTCTTTAGTTAAGGGACCTTTTAGTTTTAACCTAACCAAAATTTAACATCAGTTTTACAATATTTCTAGACTAAGAGAAAAACTTAAAGATTATAAATCTTGTTACAAACTCACTCTTCATGAAATATGAATCTTATTTATATGAAAGTGAATAAAAATACCAATAGCTTTATGACTTTTTCATATCTCTTTAACAATTCATTTTTATTAGTAAAGAAGCCAGAATTATTATTATCATGCTTCTTAAAATCCCTTTTTACAAATAAATTCTTCTGTTTGTATTTTAGAAATAAAAGCTTATAGTAATAAGATCCAGAGCTTTGATTATGAAGAATATGTTATCTGGTTTATCCCATGCCAGGATGCACTTGCTAAGACCTTTGTCATGTTCTAGCCATAAAAAGTAGCAATTTAGATCCTATGAGATAATTTCTAGTTGAAGACCAAGCAATAGTAATAAGAATGATTACCAAGGAAGGAGCACCAACCTTTTTTTTTTTGAGCCAAGGTCTTACTCTGCAGTTCAGATTGGCCCCAAACTCACTATGTAACCCAAGTCAGCCTCAAATGCACAGCAATCCTCCTGCCTCTGCCTCTCAAATGCTGGAATTATAGGCGTGAGCCACCGCACCTGGCATGTGATTCAGGACTTTGTCCTTGCCAGGCAGACGCTGGAACTACTGAGCTAAATCCCTGGCCCCTCATCAACCATTTTTTGTTCCTTTATCTACAGAAAAAAAAAATTTCAACCAGGCGAGGTTGCTCATGCCTGTAATCACAGCACTTAGGAGGCAGAGGCAGGAGGATTTCTGTGAGTTCAAGGCTCACCTAGGCTACATAGTGAGCTCAGGGCCAGCCTGAACTATAAAGCGAGACCCTGTCTCAAAAGAACTAAAAAAAAAATTTGTTTTTCTCTTTTAGAGGTTAAGAAAGAGAAATTAGTCAAAAGAAAATGAAAAATCTAAGCTTTGTACATAAATAAAAATGCAAAATAGATATGCAATATGTTGTCAATTATTACACATTTCCAATAGGTTTTGCTTTTGTTGTTATTTGCTTGTTTGTTGTACTGAGGCTTAAACCCAGGGCCATCACACTGAGGTATATTCCCAGACATTTTTTATCTTTACAAGCAATAAAAGGCGGGAAATGTATCTCAGTGCAAAGGCCATGTGTTCAATCCTCATTACTAAGGAGAAAAAGAAAACTGTTCTGAGGAAGATTAGAAAATGAGAAAAGCCAAAGAATTTAGCTCAAATGGTACAGTGCCTACCTTGGAAGCACAAGGGCCCAAGTTCGATCCTTAGTACTGCAAAAAAAAAAAATAAATAAAATAAAAAATAAAGAAAAAAATGGTAAATTATCCTCAGGCTACATCATTATACTGATTAATATATGTACTCATATGTAGTGATTATTATTATACTGACTAAATCAGAAACAATATGTGAGAAAGAGATTATTTACAACTGATATAGAATATTCGTAATAAGTTTAAAATCTTAGTTTGCTAGAGTTATATTTAGGAGGAAGAAAAGTAACAGTTATATCTATTCCTAATTTTACAGATAAAGTCCTAATATTATATCCTGAAAGTTTTATATCTTCTGTGTATCTAAGTCACTTTTCTGTCAATGCTGAGACCAAATATCTGATACCTGAAGTTAAGGAAGGAAAGGTTTACATGGCTTATAGTTGTAGAAGTTTTGGTGTAGAGTTGGCTGGCTCCAAAGCAGAGTGCAATCACAGAAGAGAGCAATTCAGTGCACATAGAAAAACAGCAAGAGCAACAAGGTTACTTCAACAGCATCTGTCTGCCCTTTTATCTTATTCAGACGACTCAAGGTAGGCAGTGCTCACACCGTTAATCCTAGGGTCCTTGAGCCTAGCATCACACCATGAATCAGTTCCAGTGTCACACACTCTAGATCCAGCCACCTCTGAAAATCCCTACCTGTGACCACATGGGGCTTTGGAGTTATGTCTACACACAAGCCACAACACTACGGTTCTCTGTGAAACTGTATATTGCAGTGTAAATATTAAAAATATCACCAACTATCTCAGTGTTGTCTTTTATATTGAAAAGATGCA
>PVIR01009304.1:0-53589 GCA_004026965.1 Petromus typicus | reverse complement strand
TTTTTTTTTTTTTTTAGGTTTTTTGAGACAGGGTCTCGCTTTGTGGTTCAGGCTGGCCCTCAGCTCAGCCTCAAACTCACATCACAATCCTCCAGCCTCTGCCTCCCGAGTGCTGGGATTACAGGCGTGAGCCACCACGCCCGGCACTGTGGTATGTGGTACTGGTTGCTGCTGGGTGTGGGTCTCCACACCCAGTATTGTTATGTGGTTACCAGGGAATCGAACCCGGATCCTTGCGCTTGCAAGACAGGCGCCGGAACCACTGAGCTAACTCCCCGGCCCCATCTCTGGTAATTTCTAATCGAAAGTGCGATGGCACATCAAGCTCAACATGTTCAGTCAGCAGTGTTGTTCCTCCCTGACCTACATCTTCCCTGTCTTCTAGTTCAACTTCTGACACTGCCCTCACAGTGATTGCTGGAACCTTGAGTCTTTCAGGACATCCCAATACTTTACTCCGTAAATATCTCTGATTCCCCAGCAAGACCTTCAGTTCTATTTCCAAACAGATGCCATACTTTTCCATTTTTAGGATGTCTACTACAATCATAGTAGTCCTTTGGATTGGGCAATACCATTTGTCTTCCACCTAGGTACCTTTTAGTCTGTTTTTCTTAAAACCTGTTGTCTATACAGCCGCCAGAGAGTGGTCTTCTAAAACACGCCAATTAAATTGTACAACTCTTTGGTTAAAACCTTCTAGTGGTTCAGCAGTTCACAGAAAATAAAATATAAACTATGTATCATGGCTTGCAAGAGCTCTGGCTTTCTGGCCTCATCTCAAACCATGTCTCTCTTCTCTTGTGCTTTCAAAATGCCAAGTACATTCTTGTTGTAGGGTCTTTAGCAGTGTCTTAAGCCCAGGATACTTTATCCCAGACCTCCTTTCTCTTCCCGGTTTGGGTCACATGTAAACACCCCAGGAAACCTCCACTCACTGGCCAAAATGTTGTCCCTTTCCCTACTACGCTGCTCACGAAGCCCTTCCTTTGACATTGCAGAATTGTTGTTCATTGCAATTATGACTTTTGTCTTTTCTTTTCAGTGATCTGTTAGGACAAGAACTTTGTCTGGCTCAATAGCAGCACAACTAGTTCCATAAGAGTCTAGTACAAAGGAGTCTTTAATGCCCAACTGTGATATCTACGAAGCACGAAAGTCTCCAGATCTCTTGAATCTCAAGTAAAACTGGCCACTTGTAAGCACTTCGTGAACTTCCCTGTGAACTTTTGCCTTGATACTAGGAAATGGAAGAACATTGACCTTATTTTAACTTTGAGAGAAACTACATTTTTTGACTTTTAAAAGAAAGGACAAAACCTCACACTACCTAAAGAACTCAGAAGTGGACTGACTGCATCAAGAACAATTCCACCGTTCTTGCAGGTTAGTTGAATCTGGTACATCAGGAAATCCATACTGTGTTCCGGATGAAGAGGACGACCTCATAGCCAATTAAGCAGGGAAAACCGCCAGCCTTATCAAACCACTAGCTCCAGAGAGTAAATTTCAATCTCTTTCAGAGCTGTGAGAGATACAAAAGTAATCCGGGACATCGAAACTCTACTTCTGACTGAGCACTACTCTGAAAAACCAAACTAAACCAAACCAAACCAAACCAAACAACAAAAAGCCTCCACCTCTTTGCAATAATATCCTGTGCTAACCAGAGGTCAAGACCAAAATCCATACCTATATCATCGATATCTATATCTATATTAAGGCGAATTAAAATGCAGTGTAGTGAAAAAGCAAATGCTCCTAATGTGTACTTAGGTGTGCTGGTGCGGGCAAACGGAAGCCCGAGAGAAGTGGTGGAATGCGAAGCATGAGTGGCTACATGTGCAACAGGAAAAAGTCGAGCCCCTCGTTCAGAATTTCATAAAAGTTCCAGCACAGTGACAGCAGACTGTAGTGGTAAAGCTTTGTGCAGAACAGGGCCCGCGAGAAAGTGGTCCCATGCAGCTGCCCCCTGGCACCAAGCAGGTCCACCTCGGTGGGAGGACAGCCCTGGAACTCTCTCCAAGGACGGGGCTGCCCTCTTTACTGGCCCGACAGGGACCACTATCAAAACTGAGCAGGTCCTGCCCGGCCCTGGGGCGATGGGTGGTCCTGCTGCTGCAGGGGCGGCCTGTGCAATGGCAGGAGGGGAGCGACTGGTTTCTGAGGCTGCGAAGTAGAAGCTTAGACTTAGGCTGAGGCAAGAGCCGGTTTAGGAGGCTCCTCTTGCAGCCTCGAGTCCTCATCGCTTTCTTCCTGCAGCACCCAGCTCCTGAACCAGCCCCCGGCGCGTCCGGGGCTCGGTGGAGCAAGTGGGGCTGGACCTAAGGGAAGGTGGACGGAGGTTTGAACGCACTTCCGAGGAGGGGCTCCAAAGCGCTCTGGCTGCGGCCTCTCCGCAGCGGGGTTGCCACCCCCGGGACTGGCCGGTGAAGCCCACGGGGAGCACGGGCTCGGCGCTCCCGGGAGTGTCCAGTCGCCTCACTCGCGAAGTAAGTGGCCTGGAGCGCTTGGAAGAAGTGGCAGGGACTGCACGGACTGGACGTTCGCAGCTGCCGGAGGGCGCCGGGCCGCGGTTGTGGGCAGCCCGGCCGGGTAGACCTGGTCCCGCGGGGACGGACCGAGAGCGCCGCCCCGGAGGCCCGGAGCGTCGCGAATTCTAGTGAGAGCGCAGGGCTGACCAGATCCCGCGCCGGGGTGGGCGCCCGCCGGGAGGCGCTGCCGCAGGGCCCGCCCCGCCCCGCCCCGCCCCGCCCCGCCCCGCCCCTCGCTGACCGCCGCCGCCGCCCGCCACCCGCCCGCCCGGCCGGAGCGCGGCGCGGCAGCTCGGGGCGGCCGGTCCTCCCGCGGCCGCGGCGCCGCCGGTCCCTGCGCCCGGCCGTCTTCCCGCGCCCCGGCCGCCTCCGCCCACGCCCTGCCCCGCGCGGCGACTTTCCCGGAAAGTTTCCTCCTCCACACGCTCGGGACCGAGGAGCCCGGCCCCGTGGCCGCGGAACTTTGCGGCCGGGCCCGCGCGATGAGCGCCCCGCAGCCGCCGCGCCCGCCCAGTCCACCGCCGCCCGCGCCCGCGGGGTCCGGCCCGGGGTCTGGCCCGGGGTCCGCGCTGCTCCCCGCGCTCGGGGCCGCGCCTGCGGGCGGCGTCTCGTTCCTGCTGCAGATCGGCCTGAGCCGCGAGCCGGTGCTGCTGCTGCAGGACGCGTCCGGCGACTACAGCCTGGCGCACGTCCGCGAGATGGCTTGCTCCATCGTGGACCAGAAGGTGAGCCCGCTCCCGCCCCCGCGCCCGCCCGCTGGTCTGTTTCGGGCCGCGCAACTTTCCCGCCCGCCCGCCGCCCGCCGCCTGGGGCCCGGTCTGCACGCCGCCTCCCTCCCTCCCTCGCCCGGTGGCGCCGGCTCCTGTAGCTCTCTGCCCGCCCGCTTCTCTCCCGCCCGCGCCCTCTTCACCCATTTCCGCCCCCGCCGCCCCCGGGCGTCTCCCCTGCCCCGGGCGCCGCTCCCATCCCCGCAGCGGGGCCCCCCGGGCCCCGGCCAGCGCCCTCGTTTACCCGGCGGGCGCCTGTCCCAGTGTGGATGGATGCTGAGGAGTCCTGGGAACGACCGACCAGGGACCAGGAATGTCTCACCTGTCAGTTACTCTTTTAATAAACAACGACCAGTTCTCCCAGCTGTGAAAACAACGGAGCAGAACATAGTATTGTCGAGTCCTTGCCGTCTGTTCGTATCGTCTCTTTGTGACGATGGAAGCGCATTTTCCAACAATAAAACCCCAAAGTGACCGCCTTCCTGTGTTCGCGTACCGGGACTCTGGGAATGCGGGCCTGAAGTCCTGAGGCGATGACCTGGAACAGGTCGATGCTGGTTGCGCCCTAGAGTTTAAGGTTGTGGGACGCTGCACAGTGGCCACCAAAGGCAGTTTGGAGAGAGGGTCATTATGTCGGAGTAGGCCACCCCAGGAGAGGCACGGTCCCCTCAGCACTGTTAGTGCGATTCTTAATCTCAGGTTATCTCTCCAACTTCTCAGAGAGGTGACAAGGACCGAGGAGATAAGATGCCAAGGGGAGGGACTGTGGCGCCAGGGGGCTTTGTTAAAACCGTGTGTCTTGAGGGAAGGAGACAGAGGTCCCTGAGACTGGCTGGTACTCACTTTTTCATGATTACTTGAATGATCGTCAACTTTTTTCTTTATACTATTTGGAACTGGGTTTGTGAAACCCTGAGGGTTGTGAAATGTTACTCCGAGTAGTGTACAGGAATATTAGGCACAGCCCCAGGGAGGAAAATCCCTAATCTAAGAGGCTGTGAAACTTTTGGAGACCAGTCTAAGATAACAATGAGGGCCAGGAGTTTTTATCTAATTATTTTACATATAACTTTCAAGTGTTTGTAACTTCCACGAAAGCTGCCACTTTTGTCTAATGGTGGCACAGATCCTATCCGATTCTCCCTCGTTAATGTGGAGTGTCTGTTGTGGATCTGTGAGGGCAGTCGGTTTGAAAGCTTTACTTTAAATTGAGAGCTGATGTCCATTTCTGTCTATATGTAGACTAATTAATTAAAGACAGTACTCATTAAACATGCAAAGAATGTGTAATAAAAGTTTGCAAAAGTAATGCAGTTCTGTCACAATTCTAAAAGCAGCGATGTACTGTTAGAGAATATTCGTATTAGGCCAAATTAATATGGACAGACCTGAAAACACACATATGTAGAAGGAGCTGACATGCGTGAATTGAGGTTTAGGGTTGGGGTTTGGGATGGAGGGTAGACTCTGAGAGAGAGTCCTTGGAGAGAGTAGTTGGAAAGCCCAAGTACAGGGCCAGCAAGTATCAATGGGATTCATCAGGCTGGGTATGGAATGGCCTTCTGGTTGAACTAACTAGAGGCCTCAGTAATCTTCTCAGAGGTAGCATACCAAGGCCATTTTGAAAGACTGCTGTGTGGGGGATGTTTTAGACAGAATGTTAAGCAGAAAGAAGAGGAGTTCAGGCCTGAGCTAGTTAGATCCTAAGCCAAGCTCTGGGGGAGGCACTTGCAGAACTCCTAGAAAAGGAAAATTAGCAACTTCGGTGACTGATTTATAAGGCAAATCCTTCCTTTTTGTATTTATCCCAATAGTCCCCTTGTCTCTGAAAGAGAAGTTGGGGAGTTTCTCCGGTTAGTGAGGGTAAAGATCTCACTATGATTTTTTTAAGGTTATGAGTGAGACATTCAGATGTGAGTTTGAAAGATATTTATCTATCAGAATATATGCTGGAGAGCAGGATGAGGCAGAAGATCTTTTCAATGTATCCATCTTTCTGTCCATCTCCAGTTACCAATTTCAACATGCGTCATTACTCTGGGCAAAAACAAGACTAGGGGCTGGATGTCCATCATGGAGCAGCAGGGATCCCTACCTTCTGACAATGGGAATGACAAAGAGTGTTAGTGTAGAGTTAAGGTGGTGGGAGGAACTTTGTGTGTCTTTGTTTCAGCTTTTCTTGAAGAGTCTCATTGGTGAGGTAAAGGAGGCTAGATAAGGAGAGAAGGAAGAGGAAAAAGAAGAGAAAGGGAGGGAGGAAAACTGATGTTTCAAGTTGGAAATGATTTACAATATGCCATGTAGGCTGGGCTGTGGAGATTTAGAGCAGAAAGTGCTCTTGATTTTTCTGAGTCCTCTGTGTGTTTTAAGATGGACCAGAGGTTTTCCATCCAATTTGCTTAAGAGTTCTCTAAATATGAACTTAGATAATTCTAACTTAAATCTTTGGAAGTACTTGCTACTAATTCAGATGATTTTAGCAAGAGTAACTGAAGTGTGCAGAGATGAATAACAGAGATGCTGAGAAATATCTTTAAATTACTATTGGTATTTAGGATTTGTAGCTTTAATTACGTAGCAGACAAAATTGTACTTTAAAATCTTTGATGGTCATTTAGCACAAAACTTTTATTATTTCTGGTACATACAGTAAGAACTGTATTATACAAGTAAAGATTTTTTTTCATCTTTTAGTTTAGATGAGAAAATGTAGTGTTGCTTTTTTTTGTATTTACAGTGTGTGATTAATAGAATGCTATTAATCCTTCTTTCAAAGTATTGACCCAAGGTTTAACTTATAGTGGCCTATATATTTACTTCACAAGCATATAATACCGGAGGCTGGTTGTTTGCAAAGATACATGATTTATGTTAACTAGTGTCTACACTTTAAGGAATGTGAAGAAACTAACAATAACTGAATTCACTTTGAAATTTTGTCACTTTGTACTGGCAAAAGAACCTTGAATATATAGACTGAGAAGAAATTATGTTGAAGCATGGAACATCATCACAAAGAATGAATTAGTTTGTTTTACAGTATGCTGTACACACACACACACACACACACACGCACACAAAATAAACGTTATTAATTTAGGGTTGTATGGTGCAATTATGTGACTGTCTATTCACGTGTTGCTTTATCTTATTGAAAAGACAACTGATAGATATTTTCTTCTTCAATTTTCATAAACTGATTAAAATCATCTGTAAAAGTCCTGGTGTATACTTTCACTTTGCAGAGTCATCTTTCTGGCCAAAGATATTGAAGAGTGAGAGTAGGTAGAAGATGGCATACTTTACCAGTGACCAGGTCAGAGCCTGGATTTGAGAGTAGTGTTACTTTTCATGTAATTGCTGCATCTTCTGAATGGCGCATTTTAACCCCCTATTATTAATTTTTGATACTCTCTTTCTACACAGATTGGAGAAATTGGAGTAAACTAGCTGGTAGACTAACCCAAGACCCACAGAACAACACAAATCCTAGTCTTTGGGTTTTGAGTGTCTATTTTTAATTGATTTTATATTTGGCCATATTCTATATCTGCTGATTTTTCATCTAAGGCCTAAGTATAGGACTTATCATTTTATTAAGTGATGCTTATGTAATATAATATTAATACTATACTTTTAAAATGTAAAACTTTCAAGTTTAATAGAATAATAGGATTACAATATGGCATCATATTGTGTGCCTTATGTTGTATAGTATGTAGCATACAAGTGTACCACACAGGTTGAATATCCTTTATTCCAAATGCTTGGGACAAATAGTGTTTTGGAGTTTGAATTTTTTTGGCTTTTGAAGTTTTTGAAAATACATGATGAGATAGCTTGGGGATGAGACCCAAGTCTAAAGGCAAAGTGCATTTGTTTCATAGGTAACTTAATTAAGTGCCTAAAGATAACTTTGTGTATTTTTAGTCTGTCTTTGTGACTACAGCCAGTCACTTAGTTCAGGTGTGAAATTTCCTAAAATAACATCACGGCAGTGCTCAGAAGGTTTCACATTTTGAAAGTTTTTGCATTCAGGGTGCCTAACATGTGTAATATGTATGTGCTACATATTATATATATATATATATATATATATATATATATCACATTTGTTATATATACATATGTATTATATATGTGTTATACTCTCTTTCTCTCTCTCTCTCTCTCTCTCTCTCTCTCTCTATATATATATATATATATATATATATAATCTGAGTGTCTGAGTGTTTTAAAAATATGTTTTAAGAGCCTGGTTAACCCATGTATAGTCTTTTGATGCTGAAGTTTTGTTGTTTGATATTTTGTGAAGGCTGTAAAATTTGGGGTTCCCATTATATGCATCACATAATCTAAAAGAGAAACTGTGACTTTTCTCTTAGTACCGTCAAAGAACTGTCTTCTTTATGCATATACATTGAACACTTTTTACAAGGAGAATATTCTTTGAGACTCTGAAGAAGTACTGAGCCTTCTTGACAGTCACTGAGGTGTAAAGAGTTGGTTGATTGACAGCTTTGACAAATAAGTGAATTAATGTGGGCCATTAGATTCACAAGTGAGATAGATTGGAAAGACAAAACATGTGTGGCAGTGATGGGGTGAGTGGGATGTTACCCCTGCAGCTGAAAGCCTTGGCCCTGTGAGCCTGTGTTTGATGACTACATTTTGTTATTCAGTCTTACTAAAATCCTGTCTGCAATCAGCGATGAAGGATCTGCTCTTAAGGGGGATTTATGTATTTATTTTCCTAACTTTTATTATTCTGTTTTGAGCTGATTGTGTGGATGTCTTACCAGTTTCTGCATGAACGACTTTTAATAACTTACTAAGCAGTACAGAAATTGGTAAGTTGGTGCAAATTTGTCATTAATGATAACACACTCAAAGGATTATACATACACATTGCCTGGGGAATATGTGTGAAATAATTGGTATTGTTTATGGCTTGTTTTGTTAGTGTCTTACTAACAAAAACAATGATATTTGTTATAGTATTTATCTCAATATATAGGTAAGATTGTAATATTAGAGAGCAAAACAGGTGTACGGCTCAAGTGACATTTTTTGAGGCATCCTTTCAAATCTCAAGAACTAGAAATTCCTGAGGGTTAGACTGTTTACACCACATTACTGAACAAAGAGCACATTGGCTGGTACAAGTAAAAAATATATACAAGAAATGAGTAAAATCATCAAGATGACAGAGCTGGATTCAGACTTTGGTTTTGTTTTTGTGTTTTGGGACAATGTCTTGCTATGTAGTCCAGGCTAGCCTTGACCTCTCTATGTAAGCTGACTTGGAATTTGCTCTCAAACTCCTGCCTGCCTCAGCCTCCAAGAGCTGAAATCATAGGTGTACAACACCACATGTGGCTGCAGACTAGTTTAGAAGCGGCACAAATGCACCCATGAGAGTCGGTGCTGCCATTAATACTTATGCTTTGTTTGTATATGTTGTGAATAACTTATTTCACTTCTTTTGAGCCCCGCCTCAAAAGTCATGTTGGCTAATGTGAGACCTAAGCACAAAATGTGAAAATCAAAGTAAAAATACAGACTATGTTTAAAAATAGTACTCATCTTTCAGTTTTCTCAAGTTTTCAAAATGAGATTTCATTATCTGTAGTCTTTCCTTTGTATTGGAGTGTATTGGAATAGAGCATTTTATTTTCTCTTTTTGCACTCATGGAGTTAGCTACATAGAAATTGATTATTTTGCTCATATACACTTGAAGTTTTTTTGTCCTGTGTGGGAATATGTGAAAATATCTCCTGGAATTACTGTGATATTGTCAACCAAGGTTTTTTTTTTTTTTTTTCCAGTAATGATAGCACCATTTGAAGTTTTTTGGCAACAGAGGGAAGAACAACAGTCTTTTTTTTTTCAATCTCTCATGGAAAATAGATGAAGACACCAAGTCTTTCATTCTAGGACCTTCATGGCCATTATGGAACATTACATAATTTAAGTAATTGTAGAGCTCAGAATGGTTGTAAAAATATGCATATTCAGAAACAATTATGCCTGCCCAAATTTATAGTTTCCTGTACGAAAGTTTCTTCCAAAGTTGCAAAAGTTTTTATTTGGCACAAGCCACACAATTGAGACAGCAGCTTAACAGTGTTGACAAATACGCTGCTTAGAGTTTTAAATATGCAATGATGAGGGAATTTTGGTGAAAAGTAAAAAATAACCAGAAACCCTTCAGTGTTTCATTGGCATCTATTCTGACTGACGAGGAATTTGTTGGATTTACTGTTTGTATTTAGGCACAATACAATAATTCCCTCTTGCATTAATTGTCATCAGCTACCTTTTCACATATTTATTGTGAAGTAATTGGAAAAGAATGAATGTGATAATGAAAATACTAGTGAAAAGTGTGCATATGCGTAATGAATTGAATTGTTAATAAGCTTTTCCAGAGTAGGGAACTATCCTAATAACACAAAATATGTTATGCTGTACTTTTTAGCTGGCACTTTGTCTGACTTTTTCTGGAGAGAGGATTTTTCATTTACTGTGTCCATCTCTGGTTCACCTAGTTGGAGGGCTGTTACATATAAATGGAATGTTAAATCTTGAGAATACTGAAGCCTAAGTGTATGAAGTTAACTGAAGTTTGAATTTGAATTTTTCCTTTACAACCAGTGTCCTTACAGTCGCTTAGTGCGTTGTGTAAAGTGTAGAGGTTGCTAACTTGCCATGATTTAAACATCTACCACCGGCATGAACTTTTTATTTTTCAGTCAGTCTGGTGACATATCAATTTTGCCAAGAAATTAGCATATTAGATAGATTTTGAGAAAGTATTGACAGTATTACATGCAGTACTCTTGTACAGTTACATACAGAGAAGAATGATTTAAAAAGTAGAAATACAGAATATAATGATAAAGTACAAAGGACAGAAGAAAACAGAACATTAGGTCTTAGAGTGCACACTGCCTGGGTAAGCAAGGATTTTAGCTTTTGTGAGCAGGTAGCCATTGCTGCCTGATAGCACTAGCTAAAGGCTTTAGTAGTTGTCCAACAGATTATACATGTGGTACACATTTTTTGTTTTATTTGGATTATTCCAAATTAGTGGTTTTAGACTTTTAAAATTTATTTTGTACTATTATTACATACATGATATTTATATTCATTGTGTGGAGTTGGTACTTGTACATAATACATTTCAAATCCTTTCCAATCCCCTTTCTCTCACATCTCCCACTCTACCTTCTGGCTCTTGATTCCTTTTTTTCTATTTGAGAAATACTCCCTACTTTCCATTATCTATTTTTTATCTTTATGTATAATTTGGATTTTTTTATATAAGAGAAACAATGTCACATTTACGCTTATGTGTCTGATTTACTTCACTTAACATGTCCCAAGATGCATCCATTTTCCTATAAGTGATTAAAGTTTCTTTATAGCAGAGTAGTACTTCATTGTGTATAAAGGCCACATCTTCTCTAGCTGTTCATCTGTTGGTGGACATATAAGCTGCTTCCATACTATTCAATGTTTTCTTTTCTTTTCTTTTTTTTTTTTTTTGCTTTAGAAATATTTATTTATTTATTTATTTTTTAAATTATCTTTATTGGTACATTAAATATACACATCATGATTGCACTCCATAATGGGGATTTGTACCAGTATAAGACACAACTTAATTCTCATTTTTTCCCATAGCCCCACCCACCCTACCACCCCCCTATATATATAAAATTTGTTTCCTTACTTTTTTGTTACAATCTCAACATTGTCCCCTTTCAGTGTTTTCTTATAACTGAGTTTTCAAAATAATTACTTTAAGTTTCCTTTCTAACACTGCAGAACAATGTGATTCCACAAGTCTGCCCATCTCTGAGTTTTACTGAGGTCTAATGATGTTGTAGCTTGTATCTACATGTCCCCCCAAAGCATCTTGCACTCTTAAGTGGGGCTTTGGGGAGGGGCCTGGGTCATGGGTGTGTGAACATGGATTAAAAGTATGTGATATTGGATTAGCCCACCGATCGGTTTAGCATTGGGTCTTGATGGTGGGCAGTCCCACCCTGGCATGGGTAGCAGCAAACACAAGGCTGATAGCTGGAGTGGAGTAAGAGTGAAAGGGGGGCTCACTTCATGCTTCAAGCTGCTTTCCATCTTTCCTGCCATGGACTGTTTCTCCTCAACCATCTTCCTGTGCAGTGTTATCCTGCCTGGGGGCAAGCCAGCTAGGAACTGAATCTTCTACAAATTGTGAGCTGAAATAAACCTTTCCTACCTTAACACGTGGATGTCTGGTATTTTGTTTGAGCTAGGAAAAAGTCACTAAGATAATGAAAATTCTATATATTATGTTGTATAATGTGATATTTTGTATAATGTGATATTTTGGTATGTGTATGTTGCAAAATGATTAAGCTAATCAGTGATTTATTTCCTCACATCTTTATGATTTTCTTGTAGTGCGAGCATTTAAGATCTTGGCAATTTTTAATATAGTATAGAATTTGTAACTATTGTCCATATGTTGCAAAATAGATCTTCAGAACTTTTTTATTTGTCCGCTGGAGATTTTAATCTCTCAACTTCACCTCTACTCAGTCTCAGGATTCTTGCAAGCTATTACTCTTCTACTCTACTTCGGTAAATTCAACTTTTTAGATTTCACATATATGTGAGATCATGTAGTATGTATTTTGCTGGGCCTGGGTTATTTCAGTTAGCATACTATCCTCCAGGTTTATCCACCTTGTTGCAAATAATAGGATTTTCTTCTTTTTGGAGGCTAAATTGTTCCTCTGTGTGTCCCTGTCTCAGCTCATTATTCATTTGCTGATTGTTCTTATGTTAATACCCCATCTTGCTTCTTGTGAACAGTGCTGAAGTAAATGAGTTCAGTTACCTCTTGGTCACAGCTGATTGTATTTCCTTTGGATCTGTATCTAGAAGTCGGGTGGCTTCATCACATGAGAGTTTTGTTTTTAATTTCTTTTGTTCCCTCTGTGCTGCTTTCCTTATGGGCACCTAAGTGCACATTCCTGGCAAGAGTGTACAAGCGTTCTTTTCACTCCATTCTCACTAACACTTGCTACCCTTTGTCTTTTGAGAATAGCTGTTCTAATAGTATGAGGTGCTTTTAATTTGCATTTCCCTAATGATGAATAACGTGACACATATTTCCTTCCTCAGCTGATCATGTATCTGGCTTCTTTTGGGAAATGTCTATACAAGTCTTTTGTCCATTTAAAAATTAAAGTTGACCATTTTCTGGCTGCTGAGTTGTGTGAGCTCCTTATATATGTGGTTATTAAGTTTTCATCTAATCCCCCTTCACCAAGATGACCCATTAGATATTGGACTATTTTTTGTGACCATTGTGACTTGACTCATTGTCCCATTATCCTCTGTGTCTTTCTGTATTATTCTTCAAAATATGCGAAAGAACTCGCTGTTGTATTTTAAACAAATACAATGTTTTAAAAAAGCATGTTTTCAGATGGAGGCTAGCCTAATTTTCATTCTTGGCTTTTCATTCTCTTGTTATTTCAAGTTCTTCTCCATCTAAGTCTCAGTCTTCCACTCCATAAAGTGGGGACAGAATCTCCCTCAAAAGGCTATTTGTACTTCACTCAAAAGGAATGAAATAAAATGTGATTATAAAACCCTTAATATTTTGAGAGCTGAGTAATATATTACTCCTTTCTCTAAAGTTCAGTTTTTAACTTTATAGTATGTAGAGTTACTACAAAAATACTCTTCATAATCATACACTTTTTCTCTAAAGCTCTTGTGTTTTATTTTGCTTTATTATTTGTTTTTAAGGTATTGGAAGGGTTTGGCTTTGTATGAAATACTGCACCTTGAAAATTGAAGCTTGCTTGATAAATAAAATTTAATCACAACAATAATAGATGCTCAAGACCCAAATAAAAGTGAAAACAATTAAATAACCCGAGCCCATTTGTTTTTTTCAAAAACAATGGACTGTAGATAATCTGAATATAACCAAAACTTGATTTGATATATCACAAAAGTGTATTTATACAAAAAATGAAATAGTAATGTATTCAATTATGAAATCCATGTACAATTAAAGGATAATTTTTCATGAATTCTTTTATAAGTTGATTTTAAGAATTTTGTCTTGATATATATTCACTACAGTTACACCGGTATAAATTTCAAAGTTTCTTAAAACATTTTCCATTAATCATTAATAAAGATTAATTCTATAGGTTCAAGTGTTAAGATTTTCCAGCTGTGAATGCTGGACATACTAAAAAATTGAAACCAGGATATCTAAATCAATCATATTAATTATGTAATAACGATTGAGAGATTATGGAACTTACCTTTGTGTTGAACAGAAGCCTACTACCCAAGAGAGACCGGCCTATTGTAGGTGTTCAGATGAACTTCCAGATATTTTGAATGAATTAGACCTTCTGTTACTAGTCAAATATTTATTCCAGACACTGTTTCTCAACCATTTTTATTAATTAAATATCAACACTGCTCCCCCTTTTCTTTAAGGTCAAATTATAGAAAAATGTGTATAGGTTCGAAGTCTGGTAGGGAAATGTGTGAGATCAGAGAATTTTTTTTACCTTAGAGTGGTTTTATCCTGTACAGAATTTTACCATAGGATCACCACACTTCATTGAGGGATATCCTAATGGCTGTCAGACATATGGTGTCTGGACTGGGAGGAATTTGGAGACAACTAGGAGTGAATTCTCTTGTATGGAAAAGAGACTATTGGGAATGGAACAGGACGTGATGCATTGGTTATTGAAAAGTGAGGTCTGTCCATTCAGAGCCATCCATACTTTGTCATGCAAAGCTGGTAGTCTTATTGGGACAAAATACCTGATGCTTGTACCTTAAGGAGAGGAGGCTTATTTTGACTCATAGTTTCAAAACCTTGAGTTTCTGTTTTTCAGGTTTAAACACACAAACAGCACATTGGATAGAGGAGAAATAGAGAGAGAGAGAGAGATGAAGGGAAGAAGAGAGAGAAAGGGAGGGAGAGAGGGAGAGAGGGAAAGAAAGAGGGAGGAAGAGAGAGAGAGAGGGAGAGAGGGAGGGATGGAGGGAGGAGCAGGGGGGGTAAAGCCTTCCAGGCCACCCCCCAGGGACTCACCTCTTCTGAGCAAACCCCGCCCACAACAGCTCACCAGCTGCCCAGCTCACCTGTGGATGAAGTCACCAGTGAGTACAGTGTTCACATGTTCCGGTTTGTTTCGTAAAACCTTGTTCTGAATGCATGAGGCTTTCAGGGGCCATTGTCAATTGGAACTGTAACATAAGGTTTGGCCTGTATCCCTGATACAGGAAGCAGGCAACCAAGAGCACATGTTAACAACAGGATTGTAGTTAGACACCGGGTAGCCCACTTAGACCTCAGTGGCAGTAACACTAGGGGTGAAAAGCACTTGACCAGGAACAATGGTCTGAGGCTAACAGCTGCGGCTCTCTTACCATCTGAGGAAGGTGCTCAGTTCAGCCTCATTGATGGCATAGGCCCAGTGGTGATGCGAAGACCCAACAGGCTGCCTGAGGCAAAGCCTGTGAGGTTTTGAGAACAGTCATCCTGGAGGGCAGAAGAGGACTATGATAGCAAAGCCTTTCTGTGGACTGAGTCAGCGGGAGTGGCCCCACTA
The DNA here is from genome assembly GCA_004026965.1 of Petromus typicus. Lineage (NCBI taxonomy): Eukaryota > Metazoa > Chordata > Mammalia > Rodentia > Petromuridae > Petromus > Petromus typicus. Next base: position 38,636 of record PVIR01009304.1, on the reverse strand, counting down.
CTCACAGGTAGCCCCTGTGAGGAGGAATTGAGGAGGTGGCTGTTAACAAGTGGAAGTTTTATAAGTATGTTAAGAGAGAACTTTAAAGAGCAACTTCATGATGCCTGTAAGTTGAAGAACTTGTCCCAGGAGCTGTGCGTTGTGGTCAGCAAGTTTCCAGAGCCATGTCTGGAAAATTCTGTGAGTAGCAGAGGACCTTCGGCTGCCTGTCGGTCACGTGGGGCAGTGGCCAGCAGAGGGGAGCCTCTGGGAACAGCACCTTCCCGATGGTGACTGTGTGCCAGTCTTCAAACTTTTCATTTGTCATTGCTGATGCTTGCAGTGGCCATTTGCTACAACGTCTTATCTCCATGTTGAGGATGAAGACATTAGTGGTTAAAGAGGTGAAATCTTTCATCCTGGATCATGCAGCTGCTAAGTTAAAAGCAGTCTCCTTCCTCAGATACTCTACGTGCAGCTGTAGATTTATGCAGAGTTGAGATTCTGCATAAACACAGGTTATGTGTAGAGGGGGATGGCTTACTAATTTTTATATGTTATTGGCTGAAGTTTAGTGCACATTAGTTTAAATTAGTTTTTAGTCTAGAGGATTTGTCCCCTAGTTAATGGTTGGCTAGAATTGTAGTCAATCTGAATGCCGTTATCACTGGTATTCTTTTTTCAATCCATTCCTCTCGCATTTTGGTAGCTAATGGACGTTAGAAATAGGTTTTCATTAGATCTTTTTAGTGTATTAGAAACATATCATTGCCTGTTTTAGAGATACTGCTCAACTCCAAGGAGTCTTGCAATCATGATGAACTTAATTGTTCATAGTATTTTTTAAAAAAATAAGACATGGTTTATATAGCAGCATTGATTTAGATTTTTCTGGAATTATATTTGGGTAGCAAAAAAATTGTGGGGTCAGCTAATCCTTACTCATTTTAAAATTTTCAAATACCATTGTCATTCATCCAGGGAATATGCTTCCTTGTGTGATAAAATTATCTAAGTTGATTCAGAACACTTCTTTCTAGTGAAATGTAGGCACATAAGTGTTGGAAGAGGAGAAGGTGGTTCGACTATGTATTGATCATTATGGCTCAAAAGTAGTAGATATAAAGAATCTTTTCAACCTGCAAATCAATGAATTATTCTTGAATAGTACATTGATTCTGAGTAATTTCTGAGAAAATATTGAAGGGTCTTTAAGTCAAGTACCTTTTAGTACACACTTTCTTTGGGAAGTTGTGTTTGAGTTGCCCATTTGCTTAAGGGTCATGTTTGGCAAATAAGCATGTTCTTTTTGCACATTTTATTTGTCCGATTGTTTGTTTCTTTTGTCATTTGTGAGTGCACACCCCCTGTGGTGAATGTGGTCCCGCTCGAGCATGGCCATCACAAGCCAGGTGGGAGATTTCATCCCACGTCTTTGGTAGTGCTTGTCAGGTGGAATTGTGGATTGCCTTGCATTGTCTGTGTGGAGCAGTGCAGTCAATACCTCCCTTGTAGACTAATTGTACTATCATGGACTTTGCAAAAATCTAGTTGTGTATTTCAGATAGACACACTTTGACCTAAGGTGTATTCTGCATTTGATTCAATCCTAAAGTTTCCTGCCCTGAATAAGTACTGTGTCACACAGAGTAAAGTCATTATTCTTAATGGGCTGGAAAGGTTCCTGAAATACTGCCTTTCTTCGATATAGTTGGAACTTTTGCAGCTTTAATATACTGAACAAATTACATGAAGGATTTTCTTTTGACATAACTCACTGGTAGTTCCTTGCTGACAAAAAAGCAGCAGAGCGTTCAGCTGTACTAGAAATCTGAATTGAGTAGCTTCCCACTAGGACTGCACCTTGCAATCCTTATTTTGAGAAAACTCATCTTGAAAAATAGGACACTGAGCATCCGTTGTTGCTCTGTGAGTGGGAAGGTGGATCTCTCATGCCCAGCTTTTCTGTACTGCATTGTAAGTGCTGAGAAATAATTGATTAGCTTCAGAAAGATGCTGAACAGGAAGAGTCTGAGCCCTTCTCTGTGACAGATGCCGATTTCATCTGTGAATGGGGCCTGGGCGCTTGTCACATAGGATACAGAGTTTTAGAATGTCTACATAAATATGACAGCTTGTATAGATTGCCAAAGAATAAAAGACCAGATTTTGCATCATCTATTGTTTGTTTTCTTTCAAAAAGAATAAAGAACAAAGATGAATGTACAGTGAGGATAGACTGATAGAGGGATTAAGCTAATAACCTAAGTAGGGACTATGTTCCTACCTTATTTGTGACAATCCCAGTTAATACCTGTAGTCTGAGGATTTTAAAATTGTCTGTTCACTGGTCAAAACTGGAATTTTAATTTTAAAGCAGGAAAACTTTGCTCAGGGTAGAGAGTTTATTACCTTTAGCCCATACTCCTTGTATGTAAAAGCAAAAGGCATATAATTTATTTATTAGAAAGTGTCATAAAATTATATGTAACAATGAGGCAATTTTCTAAATGATTAAGCTAAAATGAAAAATATATAAAGACCTTAGTTGAGTAGAGTGTTATTCTCTTTCACAAATGTTTCTGTATAACTTAAAGATGAAAAGATAACCACATTTGTGATTTTTTTCATGAACTACTGAAATTTCACTCTGTACATAGTATTTGAAGTGAATTTAGTTCTTTCCCAGCCAGGCTGTGTATGTGACTTGTGTCATATGGTAAATAAGTTTGCTTAGTCAATTAATTCACATTGCCCATATCAATTAAAGCAGGTAAACAGAAAGGTCTGCAGTGAAGGGTCGGCCCAGTGGCAGTTATCCCAAGGTAAAATACACTGAGTCAGACACAGAAGGGCAACGTGATTTATGGGAGTTTCACTTATGATCTTCTGTCTGTAGGATACAACAGGGCGCGGTGAGCAAAAACAGAGAAAGTGTTCATGAAAGCCTTTGATTATTAAGAAAATCAACTTTGTATTTAAAAATAAGTAGACAAACAAGATAAAATTTTGCAAATTGCACTGTTACCGCATAGTGGCATATAGGTTACATGTGATCCTCAGTTCTTTTATCTATAAAATGAAAACAACAAGTTTTTGAGTCAAGGTCACATGGTAGAGGACCAGTTATTAGTCAAAGAGTGGTTCCCTGGGAAACAAAGTGACATTGCGTCTTTCATACTTCATGTTTTCTGAAGACATTTATAGGCATAGCCTAAAAGAAGCAAGTACATGTTACATTCATTACTTTATACTGTTTTTCTGCTGGCGAACATAGAGTTGAAGGAATACTAAGGTTATAGGTTTGGGAATCATACTGACTTTTGAAAAATAATGGAAGCCAATAGTCTAATGCCACTTAATTTTATGCAGTCATCTTTGTTTAGAGTTTTTCCCACATGAGAAATTATAATTTTTACATTTTATTTTTCTTTGATTGTGAAAATCACAGTAAGTGGCAAGTGGCAACATCTTAAAGATGCTGACATCTTCATCCTTGGAAGTTGTGTCAGTTTGTACAAGAGGGATCTTGTGTAGTGAAGGCTTGAAAATGGGAATGGAGGGCTGGGAGTTAGCTCAGTGGTTCTGGTTCCTGTCTTGCAAGCGCAAGGACCCAGGTTCAATCCCCAGTAACCACATACCATACTGGGCATGGAGACTCACGCCCAGCAGCAACCAGTACCACATACCACAGTGCCGGGCGTGGTGGCTCACACCTGTAATCCCAGCACTCAGGAGGCAGAGGCAGGAGGGTTGCTGTGATGTGAGTTGGAGGCTGAGCTCGGGGCCAGCCTGAACCACAAAGTGAGACCCTGTCTCAAAAAAACCTTAAAAAAAAAAAAAAAGAAAATGGGAACAGAATCTTACCCTGGGTTATTCTGATGTGCCCAGGCCAGTCACAGGAGTCCTTTAAAGTGAATGTCTTCTCTGTGGTAAGACAAGTGAGACTGACAAGCAGGAGGTGGGAAGAGTGAGAGGCGCTGGATCCTCTGTTGTTGACTTAGGAGACACAGGAGGCCGAGTTCCTTTTGAGGAAAAAAACCAGAAGTTAGAGCTGCAGGAGGAAGAGATGTGGCAGTAGACACAAGAGGTTGAAGCAATTCTGGAAAGAGTAGATGAGCCCAGGAATGAAAGTGAAGCTAGTAGCTGAGAAGGCAAGGAGAAGCTTTTTTCTGCTTCCTCTAGAATCTGCAGAAGGAAGCACATCTTGATGTCAGCTTCGGGAACATGATTTTGTTCTTCAGATCTCCAGAATTGTAACAGAACAGGTGTACATTTTTAAAAGCCACCCAGTCTGTGGCAATTTGTTATAGCAACAGTAGGAACCAGATATACCACATTCCTTGCAGCAAGGTGTGAGATTTACATCAACTCCCAAATGGCTTAAGCCAGTCAATTAAACACAGTTCACATTTTGGTAAATGTCTATCCAATTTTTTTTCCTGTAAGTAAATGTGCTCACAATAACTTGCAAATCCTTTCATCTGCCCTTTTTCACTTGATATACTGTCTTTTAGTGTCAGTTTTACATATAAACTGCACAGCGTTCTTGGGAGCAGTCATCATAGTGTGAAGCGAAGACTTCAGAAATTTGCTTTGGCTTTAGAATTTAGTACTCAAGTTTTCAAAGTTACAAGGTTTAATGTTAGTTGTTAATCTTTATAGTATGACTAAAGATACTGAAAAATAATCTGAAGCATTTTGGCAAACATGTTTAAAAGATTTTGGAGAATTATGGTGTCCTTTACAAACACAGTTATTTCAATGCTTTCAAAAATGTTTATTGGATTTCCAAATTATATTTGATTTCCTTTACATATTTCAGTTACCTACTTGATAAACTTTTCATGCTTTCAAGTAATTCTTATATAGCTAATAAATTAAACTGAAAAGTAAGAAGTTGCAACCTTTTAGTATTCTGATACCATACCTCCAAGACAAAATTAGTTCTTTAGTTATGCTTTATAGGGCACACAAAAGTATTAATGTTGTGATTTTCCTTGCCTTAAAATTTCCCAGGATTCCATTTCAAGTATTCTTATTTTGAAGTATGTTTCTCAAAGCTCGCGACTGCACAGCATTGTGGAGTTCCCTTGCCATGACACATTTTGCAGTTGTCTTCTTGGCTTGGTTATATCTCAGTGCTTTAAACTGGGACAAAGGATGTATCCTTGTCAGAAGTGTGGATCAGTTCCATGGACCCTGTTTCTGCTGGTAATTCCATCCCGTAGGGAAAGGCGGTAACCGTGTGTCCTACATTCCTGGGTTCAGTGTGTCGCTGACCTTGGTGCTCGGTGCTCTCCACTGCCTCCACAGTCCATCAGTGGATTACATTTTGAATTTCTTCAGCTGTTGAGACCTTTTCTGTCCAGATGAATAACTAGATTAAATGCTTTTTAAAATATTCTTTCTTCTTAAAGCTACATCATTTTTAAAAGATATTAAAATCACCAGGTGTGTGATTGAATATTGGCAGTTTCCTGAGGCTTGTTTAACCATTGAGTCACAACTTACAAGATCTTTTTTTTAATTTTTAACTTGACATCTTCCTCTGTAAATAAATAAAATAAACCTTCATGTATCACTTTCTGCCATCCTAACAGAATTGGTGCCTGGATTTATCATGATGGCATTTGCACTGTCCTCTGTCAGAAGTTTTGGGTTATTTTTATTGTTGATTTTCTTTAAAATGTTCGTAGGCATTTTCCTCACTTACATATACAATATCTTCTTGAGCTTCTTTTGACATTGTTTGTAAATATTACTAAGATTAATTTACATGGTCACTTTTAAAATTATAGTGGTTCTTTGCTCTGTTCATCTTGAAAAGTACAAGTGCATACATAGGTTTTTTTTTTTTAACAGAAAAATTAAGCAATATAAATAGCAAGATTTTGAATAAATTACTACATATGATAGCCAGCATTTAGTATGGTGAATGCTATGAGTGAAATACATCCAGCAAATAACAGAAGTTTTGAATTATTAATAATGAACAAATAATAAACTTTTAAAGTATGGCATTACAATTTCAGTTTTCTTAGTTTTCTTTCATAAGAATAGGCTTAATATTTTCCTTTTGTGTCACAGTTCACTTTGATCTGTTTAAAAAGTTCTATACATGTGTAAGAAAATTCAATAAAATAGTTGCTTAAAAATAAAATCTTTAATTCTTGTCTAGACAACAAAGTCATTTTTAGAAATCTGAAGTACAAAAAACCTGAGGTTTTTATAGGTATAAATTTGAATGTCCTCTTTGGTATATCTTATCTTTCCCTCAGTCTTTTTTTTTTTTTTTTGCAAAGGAATCAGTTGCCTTTCTTATTAAATAATGTAGGGCTGTTTTTGTAATTTGAAATATATTTTGATTCCTTTGACTTCATGGACAAGAGTTAAATATGAACTGTGCCATTTGAACTCAACAGATACTGCTGCTCTCTTTCCTTTAAGTAGTAGATGGTTAGACAAAGCCTCAGAAAATTTTGCTTTATACCTAAAAGCTTGGTGCTCTTTATTGGGTTGGTAAAATAAGGTAACTTAACAGGAGAGTAGACACACCACAGCTGCCAGAGGCCTGGCTTTCTTTTTTCAAATATATAATATAGTTCCTCCCTGGAAACTCAGGGATTGAGTGAACTCTTTATCCCAGCATTTTCTGGTTATGTTTCCAGAAGCAGAATTGTGTGATCACTATGTAACAGATTAAATCCTTTCTGTTATGTATCGTATGTATACAATATATATATATATATATAATATATATTATATACACACTAGAAATTTCTCATTTCTACCTTTGATCCATAAATATTATTCAATTTTTAGAAGTGAATTGAAAATATTTTGGAAGATAAGAAATTCTTGGGGGAGGTTGTTGGACTGTTTTTCTGGGAAGTAACAAACACAGACTCTGAGATCTGAGTTTCTTGTGAGGAGCTGTTGTTCCTTTCATTTGTCTGGCTGGATTTAAAGCCAGTGAATGCTTCCCTTCCTGAACACATTTTATAGTAAGGCCTGAATAAATATTTGTTGAGTTGATTTGTGTCTTTGGAACAGAGGGAGTCTTTTGTGGTTGTTAGTGCATGAAATGCATTGAAATATTATGAAAGATGTTTCAAGAATTTACTTGACAAATCTCAGCCTACTTTACCTGTAGATTTTAAGAACATAATTATGCAAATAATAAAAAGCCTGACATATGAAATGCAGTGTTAGGAGAGATGACAGTTCAGAGGAAAAAATAATGTCTGTGGAGAAGAAAAATAAGGAAACAACACAAACTCAACCAGTGTTAGTTAGGTGCAAGACCCTTTGCCATTTCTTGCTTCCTGACCACTGGTAAAGTGACTTTGAGAAATGTAGATGGGCTTCGAGGGAGCATGAAGGCAAGCCCTCCCACGAGAAGCTTTTTAATGGTTGATAGTCATGAGTTTGAATGCTTTGTTATCATTCAGGTTTAAAACATCTAACTTTTCTTTGCTATCAGTTCTTAGCTTCAGTTTTAACCTGAATTTTTTTACTTTTTATCTCTGTTACTGTTGTGTATTTCTGAAGTTTCAACTGTTTAATGGATTTTAAATTATGCATATTTAAAAAATTACTTTTATTTAAAAAATTATACATATTTAAAAATAGTGATTTATTGTATGATACATTACAGGTATAATATATATATAAAATATATATATATAAATTATATATGTCATCCAATGTAATATCTATATCTATAGGTATTTATATTTGTGGAATTTTTATTAGTTTTCCCCCAATGCATTTCTTCTCTTTGATTTTTAGTTGTCTATATTGGATATACTTTATATTTTTCCTCTACTGTTTTAGTCTTCTTTCTTTCATAATTTAGATTCTCAGGCAGTTTTAAGCCTCTCAGTAATGCTCATGAGTCAAAACTTCTCTAGAGTCATAAACCCTGCTGGATGGATATCGTTGCTCATTAACATGACATTCAGTTGTTGGGTAAGGGATGTGTGGTTTCCCAAATACATAACCACTGTGCTTTTTGCAAACCATTGCATGCTGGGAGCCTGCAGTGTCTATGACCTCTGCAGTCCTTCCGGGGTGGGGGAGCTTCTCCCAGCCCCTCGTGCTAAGCCTCTCATGCGAGTATCTGACACACTGCATCGTGCATTGATGAGAGGCGGAACAGTAGCAATTCTGCAGTCATGTTTCTAGAACTGTTTTAAAATTACTCATTACAAACATGTTCAACTTCCCTTGCTGGAAAGATTTTAATGTAGAGCTCAGAAGCAACAGAGAACAGGTAATGGGAATGGAACCTGTTTTCCCACCAGTATATGGCTGCAAAAGTCAACACATGTATCTTTTTTTCTAGATAAGAATGGGGCTGTATAACATACAAAAAGCGTTCCTCATTTTTGTTTTAGGACTTTTGATCATAGTTCCCTAGGACTCCATGGGGTACAGGAATGTGGAAGACTAGTTTGGTTGCGTTTTGGAAATTAGGTCAAGTTTGGCGCAATTGATAGTGTATTGTGACCTTCCCAACTTTGTACTTAAAGAGTTTTTGCCTCTGACTTGCCTGAAAATGTGTTCTTTCACCTTGGGGGTGGGTGGGGTGTCCTTCTCACTGCTTAGTAAACAGCATGGCTGTGCACCTGAAAACAGCTTAAGTAATGCCCTCACTCATGTGGCAAATCTACAGTCCAGTAAAACTTTAGGGAAAATGACGTGTTCACAAATTATTGATTTATTGACTCTGTCCAAACTGATTTCCAACTGAAAATCCAAGTCTGGATAGGTTAGGCCAGTGATTTTACATTGGCAACAGTCAGAATTTTGAGACCATTCTTGCACCATACCGTTTAACTGGATGTAATAATAGATTTATTTCAAGTTTTATTAATCTCCTCTTGGCCTTTGAGTTCATGGGCAAGAGTTAAATATGAACTGTGCCATTTGAACTCAGCAGATACTGCTGCTCTCATTCCTTTTAGTAATAGACTTCATTTGTATAATGCATGAGGCATGAATCAGAAAATGTCACATGATGCAATGTTTCATTTATTTATAAATGCAGCTACAGTTATTAAAAGTACATTTATTTGATATCAATTATTCTATGAATATATACTTTTTGATTCTTAATAAGATATGAGTTAATTCTGAGCTCATGGTAACTTTGAGATAAATATTTTTACTATTTGCATCAGAAACATGAGAATCTTCACATTGACAATGTCCTAAATATTAATCTATTAAACTTTAGTACACCGTGGTGATTGTGATATTTCACCTCAACCTTCTGGATGGCTGTTAACACTTGCCACCCCACAGAGAAATCCTCTATCTTCTCTCTTTGCTAAAATAGTGTCCAAATCAGATATCAGTACTGATTGTTTCTTTAACACTTGTCTCACTTCTTTTTATTTATAAGGAAATATTTAAAAATGACTGTGCTAAAGAGCAAAAGAAGAATCAGGCTGTTGATATTTGTGGGCACCATTGATGTAATCAGATGAATGGGATTCTGGCCAGTTTTATCAAAGTCCCAGCAGCTCCATTACAACAGAACCAACATGAACAGCAGCACCAGTGGCTTGTGTTTTGGTCAATATCTGCTTGTGTTAGAAGACACACTACAGCATGATTTCTTTAGAGTGAGAAGGCTAATAGCCACATGAAGTGACATAATGTGATAGATGTTCTACTCAATTTATCAAAGATATTTTGATTATTTGAATAATGTGGGATTTTTTTTATTTAGTAAATATTTCATAATGCATCTTGATTGTCCTAGACACACATAGACCTGTTAATGAATGAAGATTTAGAAAAAAAAAAAAGAGATCTCTTTTTTTCCTTCGGGAACTCACAGAACCAGGTAATTGAATGAGCCCTCAGGCCTCTTACCTGAAATTTTTTCAACCTTTTATAAAAACTGGACCGTACTTTTATATTAACTCAAATTTAATTATTATATTTAATAAACATTATAAACATATGTTTCTTTAATGTCTTAATCTACAAAAAACACATAACTGTTAAACTGTAAAATCTGCAGATGAAAAGGTGTATATATCACCAACTTCAGAAACAATTTAATTTTGTGAAATTAAGAAACAATTCTTAATTATCAGCTATAATTTTCTTTTATATTTTAAGAAACATAACAATATATTAGCAATATATTAATGTAGAAATATGTTAATATAAGATTATTTTTGAGAAAAAGCACCAAATTAGATGAGAAAATGCTAACTAGTATTTATTAAACATTAATATTCTAGATTTATAATTTCCTATAAAGTTTGAAAACCTTTTTAAATTATTAAAATAACTTTACTGTTTTCTCCTGAAAACTCTTTCTCTTAAATATTGTCGGTTAGGCTTTAGTTGAGGTAGCATGTGTGCTCAATAGATACACTTTCCCTTAAGATTTAAATTTATTTACTCTAGAGGGCAAAATTATTAGGTTTTTTTTTATAGATTATCCTCCAAATTTCATATGTGAGTAATATTTTGAATATAACAAAAATTTTTTTCCCTTTGAGATGTACACATTCCAGCCTTTTGAATGATAAGCCAGCTTTTTGGGGACAATTTATAGATTTTTTTGTAGATCATATTTTGCTTGTCAGCTTGCTATACTACTATGTACTGAACATTAATTAAAACTTCAAAATACTGCAACCTACTATGGAAGCAACCATTTTCTTCCATGTATGTCTGTCTTTCAGTAATGCAACTCTGAATTCTTTATCATGACTTAGAGAAAAAACTGAATAATAGATGCTTACCAGTTACCTAGTCCTTTTCTTATTTTTCTTTCTACAAGGTCAGAATTATTTTCATAAGACAAACTAGGAGAATTTGACCTAAGAATTTGGTAACAAGTCTGTTTACTTCAAAAAACTTGCTCTTGCACTGGCCCAAGTTTGCATAACAGAAACAGCTGCACTGCAATACACGGGGTGCTGTATGTGTGACACTATGGTTGGGGTAGAGAAAATCCCCCTGTTTTAAAGGAAGCAACTCTGTGCTTTTCTGTCAATAGGGAGAATGGACACGTTGGGCCCTGCCTTCTTATCCAACATGTATCCTTGTTTGCTGAGTGTTTCTTTTGATTTTTTTTTTCTAAAAACATCAGTTTGAAACATAAAATGTTAGACTTCTGGCATGTTGAGTTTGAATCTGAAGACTGATTGTGAGTTGACTGAAACTGAAACACACAGTTTGCAACAAAGTTCTTCAACTTACAATGGACAGCTGTTCAAATTGTAGGATTTGTGAAATTGAAACTTGTCTTATCTGTGTTCTTTAGCTTTGTTAAGAGTTCTTTCTCTTATTAGCATGGTGAACTTGGTCATTACTCTTAAAACCTTTTCTTTTTAAATTTATCGAAGTATCTTTGATTTTGCTCTACCTGTTGTATAGCTACCCTGAGATACCTTATCTGCTGTTCAGCACTGTAGAAACTTAGTATATGGGTTGTTTAGTCTAAGATTGTAGTATTCAAGAAAATCATCTAGAGAATATGTTAAAAATAAAGAAATAGCCAATTTCTGACTTAGTGGTTTGAATTTTATGGATTCCATAAAAATGCCAACATTTGAAATTTGTAATGAATGCACATAAAGCATCTTTAAGAGACAAACTTTCACCTATCAGATTGTCTAAAGTGAAAAGAATAATCCTTGGTATGGGAAAATAATGTCTTGTGTGGCTTTGATATTTTGAATATAAACTGTTTTGGAGAATAGAATAAGAATATTGTGTAAAACATACAGAAATACGCTTACTTTTGATTTAAAATTCTATTCTTTATTTTTTAAAAAGAAAATTTCCACATGTACAAAATCATATGTGCAGGACAATCATTGAATATTTATTTATGAAAATATATTGAATTATGTAATTAAGATTATGTAAATATTAAAATGTGGATGTAGGAATATATTTACATTTATATGCAGAAGATTGATGTATGGCTAACTGAAACAAATTTATAATGCATGTGTAAAATGAGCCAATGTTCATACATGTACATAAAAATTGAGAAAGAGGCTCTGATCATTTAAAATGGGAAGTGATTTTCTCTGGTTGATAGAGTTCTAAGTATTTTCATTTTTATTGGACATCCTTTTGAAAATATGAAAATTTTATAAAGTTTTGTAATTAGAGAAGTACAAGAAAGCAATTTTATTTTAAAATGAAAAAATAACGAACTTTTATATTGACTAATATTCTTTTCAATGTTTTCTTCTATTATTTGGGTCTGTATTCTTTCCACCCCACCCCCAAATTCTTTTAAGTGAAACAGCTTATATTGTTTGTTTATTTGTCTGAGACCCTTATAATAAGACTCACTTTGTGTCAGTCCTGGTGACAAAAGGTAAACAGTTTCCTGCCCACTCCTTAATTTTTGTGCTTGTTTAATTTGCAAGATAAAGTGGAACTTCTTGAAGGTTAGCCTTTTAAAACCAGCATAATATGATGTACTTTTACTTGGCTACCACAGACTTTGTTTGCTTTGATTTTTTAAAATTGAGTTTATTAATACATTTTAAGTATACTTATTTTCACATTCATCTTTGAGAATTTGTATCTGTACATGATATATCTTGATTCTTATTTTTTCCTTTGTCCTTCCCTGGCTTTAGCCACCCATACATAAATTTTGCTTCCATTTTTTCCTTTTTACCTTCAAATATTTTCTTTCCCTTCTTTGTTTTCCCTGTGCTTCCCCCCAGTTTTGTGAAATAGGAAGAAAATGTGTTGATTATTGTTTATGCAGCTTTATAACCATATCCGAGTTTTTTGCTGCTGAAGGTAGAAATCATTCTTCTCTTTATGTTCCTGATAGCCTACTGATTATCAGGGACAGAAAGCCAATGAGCTCTATTTTCTCTCTGTCACCTAAGCCAATACTACACACACACACACACACACACACACACACACACACACACACACACACACATTTTTTTTAAGGTTTTTTTGAGACAGGGTCTTGCTTTGTGGTTCAGGCTGGCCCTGAGCTCAGCCTCCAACTCACATCACAGCAATCCTCCTGCCTCTGCCTCCCAAGTGCCTGGGACTGGAGGCGTGAGCCACCACGCCCGGCACTGTGGTATGTGGTACTCGTTGCTGCTGGGCGTGAGTCTCTATGCCCAGTGTTGTACGTGGTTACCAAGGATTGAACCCAGGTCCTTTCGCTTGCAAGACAGGCTCTGGAACCACTGAGCTAAATCCCCAGCCCTACTTATATTTGTTTTATATGTCCTTCAAGTAGATGGATCTTGTGTGCTGTTTGAGGACTCTGGCTTCCATAGAATGAGAGGAGGCCTGATCTCACCCAATTGAAGTTTGTAAAGAATCACTCTTGGCTGTTGGGTAGTGACCAACCTGTGGGGTAGATTGAGAACACTGAGGCCGGTTAGGGGTTTTACAGGGACTCAAGTGTGAGAGAACAGTGACGTTGAGGAAAATGTCCTGAAAGGTGGTGGGAGCAACTTATTTCTCACCTTTAAACTGTGCCATTGAAAATATTTATATATTTTCTTATATATGTTTATTATAACTTCTGTGACTGGTATTGTTGTCATTTTCCCCCCTAACTTTAAGAACAATTCTGTATTTAACAATTGGTAGTAGAAAAGCAAAACTTCCCTGCCAAATATGTAGATGAAGTCAAAAAGAGTACATTTTTAAAGAATAAGATTTTATAAAAACAACAAATAAACCCATACCTATATAAATAATTCTATTTATTTTAGAAACAGAATATTATCACTATTTTAGAGAAAGCAACTGTAATGCCCTCATTAAATTATAACCTTTCCATAAGAAAATTTTATTTGCTACAGTAAGTTGCTCTTATAAACATTACATATCTTGAAATCTGATATCTTAAATTATCATGAAAATTTACTTTTCTACCACTTCTTGTAGAAAATTAAAATCTGTCAATCTCTCAGAATGTTTTTACTCAGTCATATATCAATGATTCATTTTACAAAGTTTGAATTATATCTTGAGAATGTCTGCCAGTAGTCATGTCAGAGGAAAGTGAATGGGTATGTTATTAAAATATTTATGGCATTCTGACTATATATTTCAAATTCATACAGCTGAATGGAATTTAGTTTTAACTTTATAGAGAAGTAGTCTTTGGTGGATATTGTTTAATGGTACTTCTGTTCCAAGATCAGTTTGTGGTTGTACCACTGTAAAAATAGTTGCGTTTGATGGAAATGTTGACCGATTCTTATTTGTAAGCAGTTAATGATGCCCCCTAGAATTTTAGTGACCACCCTTTTAACGAATGACTATTCATGCTTGTTCTTATCATTCTAATAATAATGCTTTAGAGTGCTAAAAGGGCACTGTTATCCCTATCAGTTTGATGAGTCAATGCTAAAAATACTATTTTTTGTCACAATGAAGTCAATGTGTCTTAGTCCATATTTTCTTGCTGTAATAGAAAGCTGAAGAGTGGGTCCTTTATTTTTAAAAAGCTTTATTTTGATTCCCTATTTTGGATTCTGCAAAGTCTAAGCCCAGGTATCTGTGTCTGCTGAGCACCTCTGGCTTCTTCAGTGCATGCTGGAAAGCAGAAGGTCAAGTGGACCTGCATGGCAGAGAGAAAAGAAGGCTAACCTGCAGTAACTACTGTCCCTTCCTCCCAAGAAAGCTGTCACTGCACTCCTGAGGGTCGGGCCTATAGATCCAAATAGCTCTTGAAGATCTGGCCACCTCTCAGCATTATCATACTGAGCATCAGACTTCTACATGAGAACAGACCTACTCAGACCGTAGCACAGTGAAAATCTGAGAGATATGCTTCGGCCTTGAGCCTCTGCGTTTTTTCCATGAGTTAATTCATGGCTCAGAGAGGGAAATAATTTGGATAAAACTTTTATTGTGATGTCTGTCAGCATGGAAACTGCAAAAGCACACATCTCGGAGGGATGGTACCTAATATTCTTTTGTCTTTTCTTTGGATATGGCTGGCCCTGAAATGATTGTACATTTAGTGGAAACATGTGGATCCCAAAACTTTTTTCTTGATACATGGAGATATTGTCTCGGTGGTTTTGCTGTGGAGCTTGGGAAGACTGAGTCTTGAAAAGTAAGAAGAAAGCTCACTTCACAATTACTTTTCTCAAATCTACTGTACTTATCAAGGTAGTAGTGTGATTTTAAATGAAAGAAGGAATGGTTGTGAAGACATGGGTATTGAAATGAAAGAAATTAAGGCCGCAAAGAACTGTATGTAGGGAAAAATTTGGAAAAAGTGTGACCTACAAGAAGTGTGTGGTAGAATATCCCTCCTGAGATGAAAGCACATGTCGTTTGATGAAATGGAGCACACCATCATCTATGTCACAGTGGAGTCATGACAGAACCAAGGCGACGTGCCAAGCAACTTCTCTCTCGGCATCTGTGGGCTTGCCAACTTTTGGTGGAAGTCTTCTTCTAGGCACTGCAATTGATAAACTGGGAAGTGCTCTACAAGTTTTCATATGAAACAAATTGAGAGTAGATTAAAAATGTTTATGCATATATATTTATAAATAGCTAGTGATGTGTAAATCTTGCTTTCGAATGGAATTTTGGAAATCTCAGGTGCCTCTTTTTGAGGCACTATGTATTTTATGCCGAGGAGAAAAGGGGGATAAGATACGTGTTGTTTAGAAATGTAATGTAAATATGCCAAACAAAACAATTTAGAAGGAAATTTTAATAAGGATGCTAAAAACTTACCCTCTGGTAGCAGAGGCAGACTTGGAGAGGGCCTGACTTGAAGGATCATAGAGTAAGATCTTGTTCAACTGGGAAGGCCTTCATGGAAGAGTGGGCCTTCAAACAGACCTTGAAGAGAGAGGATTATTACAATATGAAAACAAAGAAAGGAGACTCATTGTGACATCAGGGTATGGTCTGTAATAGAGTAACAGGTCATGCAGGGGAAAAGAGCCAGAGACAGAGGGAAAGGTCCTGTTAACCATTTACCTTCTCTACCTCCCTGCCCACCCCCCCCTCTCTCTTTCTTGCCTTCCTTCTGCTGCTGTATCGAACAACATTTGTCACGATCCTGAGTGGCTTTGCTCTGTATGAAGAGCAAGTCGTCTTTTCCTGATTATCTTGCTAAGTTGTTAGTGCTGTCCAGGGAGCTTCTGAGCAGCTGGTGCCTCGGCTGCCTTGCTATTGCTAACTATGCTACTTTATGGGAGCTTCCAGCTTTCACCTGCCTTTACACCTGTAGTTTATGATTCAGCTGTTGTGTGGACACTGTGGTAGCGTCCATTTGCTGTGTGTGCCCTACAATGCCAGGTGTGGAAACTTGGTGTTTGTTTGACAAATCTTCAGTATCTACAGTAGCCTGGTATATAATAGCAGACATTTAAAATACACAGCAATTGGAGAATGCTTTTTGTAAGGATTCTATCTTGATTTTAATACCTGCAGCTTTGTATGAAATGCAGGTATAACTGAAACTATGATTTTGGTGATAGGTACAATTTTTAGAGTCATAGCAAACATTAACTTTCAATAGTAAATCAGCGTTAACAAAAATAAGCCTATGTAACTATCATATATGCACCTTCAAATGGCAAATGAGTTTTTCCTATATGTTCAGATGTTTGCAGTTTTATCCATTCATGTGACAAGTAGGCATCTCCTTCCTTTGGAGGAGTTATTTTATTAGAGAATTCCTTTTCTTTGGAATATGCTCAGTGTATCTTCTCTTTAATTGTTTTATTTCAAAAAAAAGTCAAAGTCCATGTGTCAGTTCTATGACCATCCTTAAAATATGTGAATTTTTATAATGTCATTTCCTAACTCATTATTTTCTACATGAAGTTAGGAGTTTCCTTTTTCAGTCTTTTATCTGGATATCTATGTATCTCTGTGTTTAAGGACCTGTCTGTCTATGCACATATCTGTATATCTACCTATCCATTTATTTATCTTTGGATAATACTTTTGCTATTATGTCACAATTGTTGTTTCTCTCAATAAAAAATTGAGGCCTTAACTCATAAACTTAAAAAAAATAAGCAGTGAGTGAGAATTGAATCTAGATGTTCTTTATTTTATAGGAGTCTCAGAGATGTTATACAGAGATTTATTGCTTTAATTATAAAAGTTTGGATACATTAGTAAAACATTCTTGATAGTGAGAAAAAAGAAAGCACTTGAAATAACTAAGCATACCAGAAGGTCACAGGTCTTTGGTTTTTCTGAGGGAAGCAGGATGATAGCTGGAGAGAAGTAAACTGGATGGAATACTGGCAAAATTATTACAATGTAGTACTCTGATGGTACTATTGATAATGTAATCACCTAAGATTTAAGACATTTTTATGGATAATAATTATTTGAGAACTAATTAGAGAATTAACAAGCAAATAGTTTTAACTTTAATGATTTCTTATATTCTGCAGAGCTCAAATTTGGTCAGAAGTTTTGCTTTACAGGAGTCAGTGGGAATGGATTGGATTAAAATACACCTGTCAGCATCTTCACCTCTGATTCGGATTTCCTAAATACTTGAGTATTGCGGTGTTTGGTCTGAATTTGTATCCTAAGGTACACTTTTGTATTTCTGGTAATTTGGGGAGATTAGCTATGACATCTTATTTCAACTCCCAGAGAAGTAGTTTTTGGAGTGAATTGATCTTAATTATCTCATGACGGAGTATCAGAGGCCTTTGGGTTTGTCTACATACCTTGTTTTTCTGTGATACTTACACATGATTGTTTTCCCACAATGCAACTTTGCATATATTTGTAGGGTTCTTTAATTGATAATTATCTCTTTATAATCATACTCACTTTACAGTGTGCTGTTTGTTTCTGCTCCTCTGTACCCTCAGAGCCTGGATGAATGTCTGGCACAGAGCAGATGCCTTACGATTCCTGTTGTATGAATGGAAGGGCCTTTGAATGGTTTTTCCACAAGAAGCCTGAATAGCATCGCTTGCTCCATTATTTTCTAAATGCCAAAATGCATTTGTGAAGGATGGGATTGTTGTTTAGCAGCCTTTATCATCTAAATTATACCCTTTTTGCCGTTTGAAAAATCCTTCTCTGATTTATTTGAATGTCTTCATAAGTAAAATCATTTAACGTGGTGGTTTCTTGTCTGATTTTCCTAACAATTTTCTTTTTCTGAAAGAAAGTAGCAGAATATACATTAGACACTTCAGCCTCTATTTGTAGATGAGGAAACTGGGATAATTTTTTCCTGAAGACAGAACTGATAATTAGTAGAAATAAATAAATAGTTTTATCTGTTTTTCCCCAAAGAAGAAAATAAGCACTTATGTAATGGTCTTTCCATTACTTCTCTGTCTTTAGGTATGCAATTGCATAGTAAACAGAGATACTATCATTTTTTTTTTAATATATGACATTATTTCCTCATCATTTGTAAAACATGGAGGGAAAAAAAGAAAAAAGTTCAAAATGTGAACAGTGGTAGTTTTTAAAGAATGCTCCTAGTTCTTCCCAGATCTCTGGGAGGCTGAGGTTGGAGGAGTACAAATTTAAGCCCATCCTGGGTAACTTAATGAGACTCTGTTTCATAAATCAATAAATTTAGAAGAACAAATGGCTGAGGATTTACCTCAGTGTGAATACCCACGGTTCAGTCCTCACCACTAGAATAAAGAAATGATGGTAGCTGTTGTTTTATATAGATTGTTTACAGTGATGGAAAAATAAAAATTCCTAATACTCCTCGTTGTTTATTACTGAAGAGGTACTGAAAGAAATTGCTGGAACTACAAAACTTAATCAACATTTTGGTTTTGCAGTAGTCTTTCTAATTGAGATCAGTAACGTAACTTGTAAAAATGATCATTTCAGTCATAGTACTTAGCAGTGTTTATATTTTTAAATTGATTCCAAATGAAAATGAGCTTAAGAAATCACACTGAAGACTCAAGGATGAGAGGATCAGTAAAACTAATTTTAGTTACCTAAGAAGAACTCAGACATGGAACATGGGTGTTTTCACACATTAGGAGAACTCGGGGGATAGGAGATAGATGTTTCAAAAGTTTACATTCCTGTCACTGCTTACATATTGAAGAACTGGTTTTACTGAGCTTTAATCAGTAAGTTATTTTATCATACTCAAAGTTGTGTACTTTTTAATGAACTGTTTTAAATCATCTTAGAAATAAGATTGTGTATAAAAAAATCCAGGGACTTTGAAATGAGATATGCTATAAATAACTTAGTGCTGCAATAACGCTAATTTATGCTTTACCTAGGGGCTGAATTTTCTGCTCAATGTGGTATGTTTTTCCTTTCCATAACTTTCCTGTGTTTTTCTTTTTCATTGCTATGTAATGTTTTGTTTCTGTTGCTCTGCTGTACCAACCTTTTTTGGTGTGTGTCATTGTTAGAGACCTCCACAAGCATTACTTGTGATTTCCTGTCCCATTAACCTTAAATCATGTCATTTAGGTATGGATTTTCTTTCTTCTCTTGAACAAATTTGCTCACGTAAAATACAGCGTTTGTTCCCAGGTCTCAAATATGCAGTATTCATTAGTTGTTCTTGGTAAAACGATATATTTTTCTATGGATATGCTTGTATCACTGAGTTTTCAACTTGTGAAATTTATATATTACCTCAAGATTTCATGGAATGGGGCTTGTGTTAATTATGACATTGCATTGTATATTAACAGCTTGATTTTAAATTATTGAGGAAAGGGCCCTATACCTTATCTATTGGTATATCTGAAATAGAGCCTGATGCTGTTTCTTGCATAGATTAGGTGATCAGTTTTTCCATAATATTCTTGATCCTTACTTTGCAAATAACTTGAATGATGTTCTTTGAAAGAAGTATTGCTAAAAAATATCCACACACCCCACAGACACATGATCACAGATAAAATCTTCACGCACTGTAGAGGGCACGCATCTGTCCTGTGCCTGCTGCACCCCCTAGCAGGAGATGTAATCATCTTTGTTTTAAGAAGAAAGGAAGAGAGAGCAGCAGTGGGTGGCTACAAGGTGTGCAGTGGGTTTACTGCACACCTGACCCCAAGGGCAGTCACGTTTGCTCCATAATTTTTTTTTTTTCCTCTCAGAAATTTCAGCAGATAGGATTAGAATCGTCTTTGGAAGATCCTATACATCGGCAAGAACCACGGTTGACATCAGGCATAAGTCTTGTTTTGTGTTATACTTTTGGCACATCATTGCTGAAAAACTATGCTAATCCACACCATCTGCAGCCACCAGATGTGCCATTGAGAGGTGCACAAGTTCCTCTCCAGAAAAGTGCTTTATGTCGAATGTCAATCATTTGCGCTACAATGACAGCACCTACCACCGGGGGGTGAGGGGGGGATGTTGACAATTCTTTTTAAAATATACCAGTCTGGATAATACTGGGATAAATTAAATATAACCAATGAGGAAGAAACTAACAGCAGTAATTGTTGAGTATCCTTTTTGTTTTTTGAGGAGGAGCTTTGGGATCTGTGGAACTCTCACAGAGTATACTGTTTGAGTGGGTGTGGTTTCATCATGCTGAAGATCTTTTCTTGGCTTACGTGGTTTATTATATGAAGAGAGTTGGCTGCAAGGGTGTCAGCAGATGGTGGTAGGCACAGAGTAAGTTTTTTTTTTTTCTTAATTACATAGTTGAGTATGCTTCTAGGAACTTTCTCCCAAATACGATCTTTGAAAATAAACTTGTTCACTTGAACACATTGACAAGTTCTTCCTCCAGATTGTTATGTCATAAAAGACAATACCATCCATTTTGGGGATGTATGGTTTTGTTTCCCTTGGCTGAGAAGAGCTGGGAGAGATAGTAGGAAGTAGTTATGCTCCTCTGAAATCATATTGTACTCTGCGTGGGTCTGAGTATATCTACATTTAGAGGTAACAGGAATCATTTATGTTCTACTTTCCTGTCTTTTCAGTTTTGGCAGCTATTGCTCTGAGTTTGAAATGCTTAGGCACAGAAGAAGTTTAAACTGTTGCATATACTAGTTTTACCTTAAAATTCCATTGATTTAGAGGATATTTATGAAGAACTGTGTCTGCCAAAGGCTACAACTTGCAGTAATTTTTTTTCCTCTACAACAATATATCTGACCTGAGAATCTCCATCTTTTTCTTACTTAATTTCATGTTCAAAAGTTCTTGCCAGCTACACTCTGCTGCTGCCCAAGGGGCCTCTGTGGCCATCAGAGAGCATTTGCTTATAGCTCAGGTATTTCTTTAAACATGCTCCAACCATTGTATCAGGAAAAGGGTGTATTTTGATTTAAATTCTTCACTTAGGAGTGGGAAATTCTGCTTAACTCTACTAAAGCCTATTTTTAAGTTTTGCTATGAGGTGATGCAGTGTTATTTTTAATTATTTTTTACAAGTCCTGACTAAATGTCTAAAATTGCTCTTTGGTTTTATGATCAGAGCATTGAACAGTTGCTCAATACTGAGTAAAAAGGAATTTACAAAGAAACATGAATGAAGTGCCAGTTTATTTTTAAAAATTGGTGTTCTCTGAATGAGTAGACCAGAGATATCAAAGAAATGACGCTGTTTGCCTTGTGCATGACAGAGCCTATTGAAAACTTATCTTGTAGAAATAAAACTATACCTTCCATTTTCTCAGAATTGAAGAAAGCCTCCAAAGAAAACTGTTTTTAGTAATTAAATATTTGGTGACTAGCTGGATAATTTTGTTATTCTGTTATATAAACATTTTATACATGGAAAAATTATCTTGCTGTCATTATAATCAAAATTCATGGGGCTGGGGATTTAGCTCATTGGTTCTGGCACCTGTCTTGCAAGTGCAAGGGCCCAGGTTTGATCCCCCAGAAACCACATACCATACTGGACGTGGAGACTCATGCCCAGCATCAACCAGTACCACATACCACAGTGCCTGGCGTGGTGGCTCATGCTGGTAATCCCAAAATTTGGGAGGCAGAGGCAGGAAGATTGCTGTGATGTGAGTTTGGGGCTGAGCTCAGGCCCAGCCTGAACTAAAAAACGAGATCCTGTCTGAAAAAAAAAATCATGAAAATATTAAGTAGTGGACCATAAATTTCAGATAAAATAGTTTGTACACCTTTTGATTTTTAACAGTATCATAATACTAATCTGTTACAATGAGGGATCATTGGTTTCCTTATATTAGCCTTGAAATATTAGTGCACCAGTTTACATTAATTTTTTTGTGAAATGCTGTTGATTTTGAAGATGAGCTATAATTGGATATATTTTACATCATAAAACTTAACTGATTGCAAATTTTTTGGACAGTGGTTATTTTAAGAAGTTTTTATTATATAAGCAGAATATGGAGTTTGAGAAAAGTGCTTTTGATTCTAAGATCTGTAAATTACTCTGGGTGTTTTTGTCTGTAGCTTGGCAGACCTTTAAAAATGGATTATGTACAGACTCTTTAGGAAAAAAAAGAAGAGATCATACTGCACATATTGTTCTTTAACTGAGCATCATTTTTGAGTTGACCAAATTACCCAAACATTTTAGGATAGGAGCTGCCATTTGATGATCGTCCCTATAAACGATGCTCACATTGAAATGAGAAGGTCAACCATATGGGGAGGTTAAAAATAAAATCTGCTGGCCTTCAAAATCCTCTTATCAGCTACCTAACGGGGTCAGATGCTGACAATGATGCATTTGAGAACGGCGAGCAAAGACAGATTGCCAAAGTTTCGTAACTGTGAATTGTGTTCTCTCCTTAAGTTTGCTTTTCTTTGTTCTGAATTTGGGGGACACTGTCTCTGGACTATACACATGTAGGTGGCAAACCCTAGGGGCATCCCCCAGAACTAGAATTTGTATACCTATTCATGTACAGAATGAAGTATGTTATATGTCAATCAAATCTAATTCAAGAGATCATTAAACAAGTATTTTTCTCCACAGTGAGTTTCTTTCAAATGTAGCTAAAAAGAGCTACTTTGTCAATAAAGTGAATGAATATTCATTTTTAGAACAGACACGATGTTTGGATTGTGTTAAACATATGTCTGTTAGTGAATGTGTGAATTGTGAAGATAAAATTTCATCTAAAAATAATATATAAAGAAGAGGGCAATAAATATACACATGATAAAATACTTTGTATGTAAACGTTTACTTCTTTGTGTATAAGGTTAGGCTATCAGTTTTAAATTATCTGGTAGTAGTAGAAAACTGGAGACGTGGTGAGAGTAGCTGAGATGTAGAATCATCTCAAATTCCATGGGTGGATGAGAGAGTGACACGGTGTGTACACACACATGCAAACACACAAACACACACATTGACGCATGCGCACACGTGCACACATGCACTCACACACGCACACACATTGCACACGCATGCACACTCATGCATGCACACATGCACACACACATGTGCACACATGCACACATGTACTCGCACACATGCACTCACGTATGCACGCACACACACATCCACACACACGCAGGAACATTATTTAGGATTAACAAGGAACATCTGATCCACACTGTCTTATGGGTAAATCTTAAAGGCTGTATGATCGTAAAAAAACCCAGTCACAAAAAGACAAGTACTGTGTGATTTCATTTATGAATGAGCAAATGTATGTAGCTACATTCTGAAACCAAGTAACATGAGAGTTGTCAAAGAAGTCTTGGAGCGGGAAAATGGAACTGTTGTTTAATGGGTCGAGAGCTTCACTTTTGCAAGATGGAAAGACTTCAGAGATTGGTTGCCCAATAAAATGAATGCACTTAACATTGCTGAAAATGATTAAGATGCTAAATTTTGTATTCCATGTATTTTACTGCAGCTAAAAGAAAAACAGAAATGACATAAAATAAAATTTTTAGATTAATTTTGAGTGAAGCCTACTTATTTTTGGCCATAATTCTTAATACAGAATAAATGCCTAGTGTGAACTTGAAGCTTTTAGCAGAATTATAGAGTATCTTATCATGAATCAAGTGGAATATATAAGAAAACAAAAGGCAATATTCAGGGGCAAGTTCCTTGTTCCTAAACTATTCTGTTTTGTTTGCTTTTGGTAGAAAACATGATAGAATATTACTTATTCTATTATTCTTATAATTCATGACAGAATATTACTTATAGAATAATATTACTTATAGAATAATAATACTTATAGAATAATTCAGGGCTAACTAAAGTGCGTTCATCACCAAGGCCAAATGTGCAGTTAATGGCTCCTTTGCTCTTATGGTTAACAATGAATAATCTGGAGATAGTCATTATTCAAGTGTTTACTGACTGGCTCCTGCCGTTGAGAGAAGGACAGGAAGGAGGAGTGAGTTTGGAAACACGTCCGTCTTAACTGACGTTTTGGGGAGGGGATGGAAAGACAAGTCGATGGCACCAAGAGGTTTAAAACAAGGAACCTTAGAATAATAATTAAAGAGTTAACAGAGGATGAACAGCCCACAGCCGGACAGAGAAGGGAAAAAGTGGAAAAGAAACAAACAAATAAAGCAACCCTGAGAGGAGTGGGTGAGAAGGAGAAGGCAAACTTAGAATACTGTTTGAAGAAAGATCTTGAGGCCATTCTTATGTGCTTTTAATCAGACACAGGCAGTTAACCTGTGACTACTCTATTATAAGAGAGGAAAAAATATAAATAATTTGAAGAGCAAAGTTAAAGATGAACATAGCAAAGGTAAAGATGAACAAAGGAGAAAGGACAGTTAACTGTGAAAATGGGAACAGGATCTGTGGAAGAAGAGATAGGATTATGAGGAGTAAAGGGGAAATAAGAATGGCCAAGATACCAGATGTGTCTCTGTGGATTCCCCAAGATGAGTGGGATTATTATGTGTTGCAAACATATACTGAGAAAAGAGGCGGAGAGCTCAGAGTATTCTTGAATGAGGCTGTGATCGGAGGTGTGTCAGCAAAGGCCTGGGCAGCACAGGAGAGCTTGTGAGAAGCTGGGGACCCCGGGCCAGGAGGAGGGAGGTTGCTGAGTGGAGCCAAATAGAGGCTATGAATGAGCACAGTCTTTTTAAGGATTTTTTTTTAAACTATGGGAAAGATACTACAGTATGAAAAATTGTACAGAGAGGAATTTGAGTTTAAAAGGAGGTCTTCAATTTTTACATAATGTACTTATTAAATTTTATATATTGCAGTAATATATACGCATCGATTGGAACTTTGTAAGGGCATGATTCAGTGGCATTAAATACACTGTACTCCTAATGGTGTGCAGTGATCACCAGTATCTACATTGTGAAGTTTTTCAACACTGAAGACAGAAACTTCAAACCTATCAAGCAGCCCCTATTCACCCCTTTTCCCAGACCCTGGTAACTTCTTGGCCTTTTTCTTTACCACTGAATCTTGGAGGTCTGGTTTATTTCCCTGAGCCTGGTATGTCTGAGTCTCATCTGGGCTGAGGCGTGTCTCAGAGCTCCATTTCTTTTCATAGTTGAGTAATATTCCTTTAAGGGTGTGAGACGGTTAACAATGTGTGATTGGTGATTGTGGACACTTGGGTCATTGCTCCCTTGTAGCACTTGCAAATGATGCTTCCATGACCATCAGTGTGCAATTCTTATTTGAATCCCTGCTCAAATAGGCATATACACAGGTCCTATGGTAATACTGTGTTTAAGTTTTAGAGGATCTGCAGAGCTATTTTCCATGGTAGCAACACCACCACTTTACATTCTCACCAGCAGAGCACCAGGATTAGGGCCACTCCTCCTTCTGCCACTACTTATTTCTTCTCTATTGTAGTTTTTATGATATCTGTTCTAGGGGTGTGAAGTACCACTTCCCTGAGAACTTTCTGTATTTCTTATGACTAATGGTATTGCACATCTTTGCATGCATTTGTTGTCTACTTGTATGTCTGTGAAGAATGTTTAATCCATTCTTTTTTTATGTTTTGGCTGAGTTGTTTGTGTTCTTTTTCTTGGTTGAATTGGAGTTTTAAAAATATTTTAGGTGGTAGACCTTTTTTTGTATATAGAGCCTGCAGGTATTTCTTTTGGAAACCTGCTTACTATGTTGTCTTTCACTCTCATGTTTTTTGATACACAAAAGTTTTAAATTTTAAATAAACTTCTATTTGTCTTTTTCTCATCATCTGGGCTATTTTCAGATTTAAAAGTGAATTTAGAATAAAAATGTCTTTGAAGATATTCAATTACCTCAATTTAAATATCTGCATAAGTTTGCATTCATATCACCAAAATCAGGGTACAGAAAAGCACATAGATCCTCAAAATGTCCTCCTCCTGCCATTTGTAGTCAGACTTGCTGCTTACCCGTGATGCCTGGTTAGTACTGGCATATTCTTTATTCTCGTGGTTTTGCTTTTACAAAAATGAAATACAGATGAAATCACCTGTGGGGAAGCAATTGTCCACGGGTCTCTGTATTCAACATGCTTACAAATAAAGGCACTGACTTCCTTTCCGAGACTATCATTTCAGGGATATTTGCAAAGTGAACAGCCTTAGGAGATATGGAGAATAACCCCTGTTTGTGTGGCAAATGGCAGACATACTTACTGTCCGTTATAAAAGATTCAGGTTCCCTGGGGCTATATCCTTCTCCTACACACAAGTTGTTTTTCTTTTGAGTAGGGCTCAGGAAACACACACACAAACACACACACACACACACACCCCACACACAAGTGCTGATAGTTAATGTTTTTGATGTACAAGAGAAGGAAGGGGGGAGGATTTGAAAGTTTAAAGAGCATATACTTTGAAATACCTATTGTAGAAGATGAAAGTGAATGTTAACTAGGGAAATGTGAATATTAATTAAAACAAATTATTATAACAATAAGTAGTTACTAGTTTTATGAAAATATGAAGAAAAAACCTGAAACAAGAAATCAACAAGGCTTTTGAGAAACTTTCTTCATGATAGTATAAACCTTTATAATGTTTAAAAGGACATCAACACTGCATAAATAAAATCAACCTAAAGTAAATTATTTGCCTTTGGTGAGTAGATAAATTGCTTATCTTTAAACATGTCATTTGCTGGAAACAACACTTAACACAATAATTAATTCTTATTACTCTTTTGTCAAGACTGTCATAATTTTCACTTAAAATGCATAGCACAAAGAATATTATGCCAACAGTAAATATGGAAAAGTGAAAATGAAAATATGCACTTTTTTCATTCAATAAATTACCTGTTTTTCATGGTTTGTGGACATCCCTCTGTCCACACCTATGTGTAGTATGAACTTCATCTATTTATTATGTCATATGCACTATTGTTACAGTAACATCATTTTATAAGCATTTTTCGATATTCGGTATCTTAATAGTGGTAAGATTTGCTATTTTCTGTTTTTGGGGGATATTACTTATTCTTTGATCCCAATTTACCTGCCTCCAGAGATGACATTATTATTTCCATTTTTTGAAAATATAAAACAAGGCCTAAGAAATTTCAGTGGTTTGTCTAAGATGAATGCACTGACCCTCTCCAGGTAAAATCTTTACAATTATAAATAATGAGTGTATTTATTATTTCATCATTGGTTTTTTTTCTTCTTTTCTGAAGATGAGGGAACACTTGCAGATGATACTTGCAGTTACAGTCTGATTATTCAGGATACTTGGAACTTTTACTCTGTGTCCTACCAAGTGATGAACTGTATCCTCATATGCAAGTTGGTTACATTTGCTAAAAATATTAGGGTGTAGCAGATAGATCTTAACAGTATAAGAAATAATTTAACAGATTTGGCTTGTTAAGGTTTATTTTTATTCCTGTTTTTTTTTTTTCTCTTTTTTTAAGTACCAGAGATCAAATGCCTGACCTTGTGCTTGTGAGGCAGGTGCCAGAACCAATGAGCTAAATCCCTGGTCCATGAATTTGGGCTGGATGAAAAAGAGTTCTCTGTTTTGTACAGTATTCATAAACTTTTGAACACACACTACTGGTTAAAATAAACTTGATAGTGTTTTCTAGTGCATTTGGGTAATGTATAATTGCATGCTAGTGTAATAGTACAATTCACTTCTGATAAAATATGTAACTGTATCTTCTATAATGATATGATTAAGTTTAATATTAACATAATCTCTAATACTTCTCCCCTTTTCAGTGTTTTCTTGTCTATTTCTGGGGTAGATGTACCTTGACTTGTGTAAACTACTAATAAAGAAAGGAGAAAAACATCATATGTTCAGGCACTTTTAAACTAATACATAAAGAGTTGTCTTGCTAACGGTTACTTACTCAGATCAATTCATAAATCATGTGAGTGTCTGTTATATACAAATCATGTTGTACATGTTGTGAATTTGCTTTGCTCTTTCTAAATTATTGAGTCTGACAAGGAATGCTATTTTTCTGAATAGAAACCTGTCCTAGAACCTAAGTTCTACTAATATCTAGCTAAACTTGCCAAAGTTTGTTGTTGAGGAAATATTTACATTTAAGGGAAAAGTAGCATTAGGAGCATGAAAACCGCTTGTGAAGGGAACTAGATTGTAGCTTAGTGGCACTGTGCCTGCCTGGAAAGCACACAGTCCTGAGTTCAGTCCCAGCGTGGCAAAAAAAACAAAAAAACAAAAAAACCAAAAAACAAACCAAAATACAACAAAACCACTTATAAACAGGATTTGCAGTTTGTCGCCTCATCTCTCCTTTACTTAAATTATTGTTGTAAAAGTGAATATGGTGGTAGTTCAACTCAGGAGCTGTTTGTGCTGCTGTTTTATTGTTTTAAAGAAAAGTGTAATTACATAAAATCTGATCAGATATCAAAGGGATTCTGGCAAATGATTATGAGTTCAGGAAAACAACAACTTGTAAATACATGTGTGTATTTTAGTAGGTTAAGTTCACTTGCATATGTTTCTGTTGTGACTTCTTTTGTACACTTATTTGTTCTATAGCAACTATGAGATAGAAATATTCTAAAAAGAAAAGAGGAAATGGAAGATACAGTATTTGGCATGGAGATTTTAAATGACCTTTAGTAAATATAGTCATCTCTTTTCCTTCGGACTCTAGTAGTTATTTAAGACCAATTGACATTTCTTTTTATCATTCTATTTTAAGTGCACTAATAAATATTTTTGGCAATGTGTGTTTTGTTTTGATGGGGGAGGGGGTTAGATGAGTAAACTAGAATTTCCATTCCAGAAACAACATCACATTCAATTTGTCAAGTTCAGAACATGTAAATGTTTTCCTGAATGGCTCCTGAAATCCAATACTAGGCAGACGTGATTGTCTAGTTTAGCTCCAGAGACATGACTAGGTAACGAGAGTAAATTCCTGGAGACTTTTATCAGTGACTCCTGCTGCTACTACTCCTGTATTAGGAGGAAGGTAAAGATGATAATAATTTTCTTTCTTTCTTTCTTTTTTTTTTTTGAGACAGGGTCTCACTTTTTTGTGGTTTGGGCTGGCCCTGAGCTCAGCCTCCAACTCACATCACAACAATCCTCCTGCCTCTGCCTCCTGAGTGCTGGGATTACAGGCATGAGCCACCATGCCCGGCACTGTGGTATGTGGTACTGATTGCTACTGGGTGTGAGTCTCCATGCCCAGTATTGTATGTGGATACTGGGGATCGAACCTGGATCCTTGCGCTTGCAAGACAGGCACCGGAACCACTGAGCTAAATCCCCGGCCAAGGTGATAATTTTCTACTTGTCCAGGAGAGTCAAGAATACACACTTTCTGAGGGTGTGTCCCTTCTTTAATGTATTTTCTACTGTCCTTATTTTATCTGTATTAGTAGGTGGAAACTTCAGGCACGAGGTTTTCATTTTGTACAGGGTACTTGATTTCCCAATGAGATGTAGACAGAGGCACTTCAACCTATAGCTCATATGGAGTAGAATGAGAGAACTTGTCTTGTGCTTTTACGGTGAGTCTTCTCCAGCTGCTCGTTCCAATGGTAGTGCTAAGAGCAGCTAACACATGTTGATTATTTATTCTTGATCAGATCCTTCTCTCCAGAGGTGTCTCATTCGATTGTTGGGGATTGCACTTGGGATCCCCTCTTCATAAATGAAGAAACTGAGACGTAGAGAAGGAAATCACATTTTCAAGGTCAGTGCTAAATAGTAGATTTAACATATGAACTCAGGCTTCATGCCTGCAGAGCCTGTGTCTACTACTCTCTCTGTCTCTCATTTTGGCAATAAATTTTTGGCAGATGGTGATCACAGAAGTTGCTTAAAGTCACAACTTTTAAGTACTCTTTTTTTTTTTTCCTAAAGTCAAATTGTGTAGTTTTTTTATCCTAAAAAAAATACATTATCACTTTTGTAGTTTAGGAGAAGGAAGTGTGAAAATATGAAATGTTATCTATTCTCATTGAATTTCCTGCTTTCCGTGGAGAGCGTCCCATCCTCAAGTCTAAATGTCATTACCAATTGTTGCTCACACATACAAAAGGGAAAGCCTATGCTCAGTTTTGCGCGGAGGCTCCCCGTGTAGGAGTGTGACAGTCCTCAGCAGAGTTTTGGCACTAATGTTTGGCAAGACATCCCGGGCAGATGAGGGATTCATATGGCAGAAGCACTGCTAATCAAAAAGGTGCATTTGTAGGAATATTAGCACTTCTAAATGTTTGTGAAATAGCAATAATGGAAAGCCTAGAATATTGACACAACATTTTCAAAAATCAACATGACATTTAATGGTTAAATATATTGACAGAAGAATGAGTTATTTTTATTTTTATTTTTTTGGTGGCAGCTTGTGATGATTCAATTACAAGTTGTCTACTGTAGAGCTGATGTCTGCGTTTTAGAGGAATGTTAAACAATACAGATGTGATCTCTGATTCCTTAACATCATGATTACACCGAGTCCTAAATACAATCTATATGCAACTATATTTATTCTGGGTATATAATATCACCATGTATGAGTGAAACTTTTAGAGATTATAGGGAAAGATGGAAATTTCAAGCATATGTTATTTCAATAATCTTAACATTTCTTCAGGGGCTCTTACACGGCCAATGAGAGGAATATTTACAAGGGATAGTTGGGTAGCAGTTTCTCTCCTCTGAATGGACGGTTTTGCCACAGTTTACGAATGACAAACATTTGTGGACTATGGCAGCAATCTTGAGTGTTTCAATCTATTTTTGAGCTGAAATTGATTAGCACTTTATGAAAAGTGTACAGAAAATTGCCATGCATATCAAGGCAAATCAAGATGTAATTCTGCCTTTTTTGTACACCTGCAGCTATGAATATTTTTTGGTGGATACATTGAGATGTGCTCAAGAATATACATATTGGACTGCCTATCATGCAGTTTATTCTGATCTTACTGACAGTTTGCAAACACAAAACTCAAAACAAGATGCAAGTGCGTGTGGCTCCCAAACCGTAGGTTCTGATTTTGGCATCTGTGGATATGCTTGGAAAGGGGCTCAGCTGAAGAGGTGCGCTATTGCTCATCTTACTATGAAATATAATCTTGGCATTTGTTCGATGGATTTCATGAAATATGGAGGAAATCTGAACCAGGGCTTTGACTTGATTGCCTTTTTTTTTTTTTTTGCCCCACTTCGATAATAAAAGGAGAAGTGAAAATCAGCTGGAGTTCCTGATTGGTACACCGTAAGTGAAGCATCCTTGAGGAAGATTATTGAGGATGAGGATCAGAGGAAGTGCGCAAGGACAGCGAGCTTCATTGTTTTTCAGAGGAAAAGCCCTCCCGGTGGCCATACTGTAAGGAAAAACAAACATGCTCAATCAAAATAAAAGAGAAAGAGCACAGACTGTGTGGAAGTCATTGCTGTTTGATAGGATCAGAAAAATGATATTAGAAACAAGTGTGGTTTCTGGCATGGTTTCTCTCATTGCCTTGGGCAGAGTGAAGAATAAATGTCATGAATTTTTAAAGGAAAAAATGAAAATGACTGAAAATTTGCATTTGCTTTTCAGTAAACTATTCACCTAAAACCCATTTTAATTCCAGCAAATAATATAAGTTGATATGTAAAAGTAGCATATTGTGTGTGAATCTGGTACTTATGCCTGGGCTTGTATAGAATAACATGAATTATCTTGCTAAATTTTATATTTGCTATGAGTCTATTTGGAATAACATTCTATATTTTGCATGAAAACATGTTCCTAATAATAGTCATCTTAAAATAACTTTTTATATGTTTGCAATAAAAACTAATGCCAGAGAAGAAAATGTAAACTACTCATAATCCTAGTACTCAGAGATAACACTTTTAACACTTTTCTTGACATGTTGGACTACACAATCTCTGCCTTTTTAGAAATTATGGTTTAATATGGTAAGCTACTTTGAGATTTGCTCTTTTCTAAAAAAAAAAAAAGTGAACATTATGCCATGAGCCTATATCTGGGTCATTAAATATTCTGTATTTAGAAAATGCATGATTTTCTTTTATCTTTATTTTCAGAAATTATGTGTAATTTCTATGTAATTAGGTGCTTAGAATATTTAGAGTATTTTGTAGTTCACCACAATCATCATCATCAAGTTATCAACCTGACAAGATTATTTATTGAGGTGACACTCACATGACATTCAGAGTGTTGCGGAACCGTTCTCTCATTCTAGTTCCAAGATATTTCCATCACTCGAGCCAAGCCCCTTATTGAACATTTCTTTTTCGTAGACCTTTCTCATCCTGGCAGTATCCAGTCTCTCCATGGTCACTTCCTCTTCCCTTCCAAGTTAAACTCTCAGGTTGCTCTTACTCAGGGCCCTGGCTAGGCCTGTGAATGCCTGTTGTATCAGCTTTATCGGTGGTATTCATGTCTCTGCCTTCTCTCTGTTGTTCAAGCCAATGGAGATTCCTCCTGGTTTATGAAGAACTTCTACTAAGTAAGCCAGCTTGATCTGTGCTCTGAAAGCTTTTAGCACCCGTCTGCACTGTTCATCATATCTCATATCGCCATTTCAGCAGCATGTGTTACCCATAAATTATATTGTGAACCGTTTATTTTATTGGAGTGGCATGTTATCTATTTTATGTCTCCTGATGATTATCTTAGTACATGGCACAATCAAAATGTGCACAAATCCCTGTCAAAAGTGGATTAAAATTCAGATTTGTGTTAGAAACTCTGAGGATCTCAGTACATCGTAGAGTCTAGGCGAATATTTGCTGATTGATTTTAACATATTTAAATTATTATCTAATTCTCTCAGATTCTTCATAACTAACAACACTGCAGAAAGTACTGCAAGTGCTCTTTTTTTCTTATATGACCAAGTTTATGAGATTCCTCTCCAATTGTGTACAGGCATTTATTGAACAAGGCAGTGTTCCCTGTGAGCTAATAGTTTTTTCTCCTTACATTAGATTTGAGTTTGTTCTGTGTCTTCATCTTTCTGTAGTTCATGCTTGTTTGCACACACCACACTTAATGGAAAATTCTAAAATGTAGGATTGTGTTTCTGCTTTTGTTTGCATAATGGTTCTAGTGGCTGGTAACTTCAGAACACATTCCACAGTGACTTTGGAGCCCTTTTAGCTATTATTTCTGTTAGCTATGAGCACATTTTACTAGCGATCTCAATTATATGATTTTTCCTTAAGTGTGTTTGCCTTGTACTGTGTCCATATCGATTGGCCTTGGTAAGTAGAATGCAGTTTCCATAGGAACTGGAATAATAAATTGGTATTACTGTGTCTCAAATTTCATTGTTCCAAGAAGACATTTGTGAAGCAGAAGAATGTGAATCTGTGTGCTAAATAATCTCAAATTTTTCTTTTTAAAAATACTTATTTTGGAAAGGATAAATTTTATTCTAAGAATACTTCTCTCTCCAGTATTTTGGAGGAAAAATTACTAGAAATCATTTAACTTTTCAACACACACTTCTTTATTACATAATTCTATGAAAACTCAATGGAAAATAATGCAGTGAAGGTAAGATTCAGAGGCTAATCTCTCCTAGTGTGTCTCCATAGGCGTCATTACAGTGTAAGGACCACTATTTATTTTTATTGTTCTTGTAATCAGTGAATGGGTTTCACCTAATTTTATTGACACTCCTCTTCCAAACAATTCAGATTGATTTCAGAAGAGATATATCGTTTGCATCAGAGAGGACTAAACTACACAAAGTGGCATCCTTTGAGGAATGCTCATTATCAGAGCGGCACAAGGGATTTTGCTCAAGCAGTTCCTATAGTGATTGCAAACTGGCTCACTTCCCAGCTCCTAATGTTTCAGTGTGGGTTTTTTTCTTGATTGACCATCAGTTTTTAGTATCTCTGAACACATACATTATACCATACACACACACACACACACACACACACACACACACACACACACACAAATCCCATACACAAACACACTTGGCCACACAGAAGACAAACAAAAGACCCTCACTGAATTTGAGGAACAGCTTATGCAGAGCGATTTAACCCTTTGGAGTAAATAAGATCCATCTTTTGTATGTTGTTTTAGCAGATGAAAAGCCTACACATTCTGATTTTTATCTTTTAGGAAGTGTAGTGGGGTGTAGAATGTGTTTGATTCAAATATTCAGATTCACTATAATCTAAAACATATTGCTAGAGTAATTATTATAGAACTCTTTGGTGGCAGTCGCTTGTATAAGTTCAAGGTTTTTTAACTCATTCATTAGTCTCTTCATCTGGGGGACATTTACCATGTGAGAAACTTCCTTAGAGATGCTGCCCTTCACATCTATGCTGTTCCAATTACACCACAGCTATGGCCATCTTTTAGCCCCATGAGTTGACCTTTCTTCCTTCTTAAAGCCTTTCTAGGAGGTACCATTGTGACATGCATGAATTCCAAAGTTCTTCATCATAGCTTGGAAAATTGTGTGTAACATAGTTTCTGCCACCTTGTCCGCCTCACTTCATTCTAGTCTGTCCCTTTTCCACTGTGTTTCAGCCATCGTGCTGCCTTTCTGTGCCTGAGGCCGGGATCTTTCTCACCAGAGGCTTTGCACCAATGGCACTTGTTGTTGCCTCTGGCTGGTTCACCCTTCTCCTGTTCTTAGCCTTGTGTTCTCCATCAAGTCTTATCTTAAATGTTCCTTCTTAGTGAGCTTTTCTCCAACTCACCATGCAAATGGATCTTCCTGGTAACTCTTCTATAAAGCATGTTCACAATGTTAAGTATATACTACTCTACCTTCTTTGTTAAGGTCTGTCTCCTGCATTAGAGAGTAATTAGCAGGGTGGCATTTATAGTCATTTCAAGACTGACGTTTCTGAAGGAAGAGCGTGTATAGTGAAATAATCGTTTAAGAGAACCAAATTGTGGCCAAATGGAATTGCAGGGTTTTAAATGAGCAGTAGCTCTTAGGAAAAACTATGCGGGGGAAGCTGTGTGTGTACGAGGCCAATATCAAATGGGGTTGCCAGGGCTGTGTTTGGGGTTTCATTAGCCACTGGGCACACAAGCCTCAGTTCATGTTGTCAAGTAGCCCATTCTTTTCTATAAAATGAAGCAGCCTTCAAAACTTACCCTAAAAACAAAGACAAGATCAAAACCCACCACAATATTTTTCATACTCTTAACTGTCTTATCTAATGATGTGGTTTAGTAACCTCTTGCTTGTACCACATTCTTCTCCTTAAATCACATGTAGCTTTATTCTCTAATTTGTTGTTGTGGTTGTCTCCATCTTGTTCATCCCGTAGGCTTCAGATCCTATAAACCCACGCCAATCTCCACCTTCCTCACTGTCCCAGCCCTCACTGACCTCGGTCTTCTGTCAGAGTTCATGGGTCTGATGTTGTCTGAGCTTCACTGTGTTTTAGCCTTTCTTTAATACATTTTATTTTTCCAGCTCGATCTAAGTGCCTCGAATGCATAATAATTTCTTCTATCATAGTGGTGTCATGTCCCAGAGAGATGTGTTAGGAAGGGAAGACACAAGGAAGCACTTGCTGATAGAAAGTTAAGTATGATTTTTTTTTTAAAATCAACAGCTGATAAATAAAACCAACCACATAGTGTGGATAGAACACTGTAGGGTTCTAATACACAGGAAGTTGTGAGATTAAAACTTTGAGTACTTTGTGGAGAAAATGTGCTGCCTCCCATCGCAGTAAGAAGCTGATGGAGAGAGATATGTTAGATCTTTGGAAGGCATAATGAGTTATCAAGTATTTTTTTTGAGCCCTGAAACATTGGCAGTGTGGTTTCTAAATTCTATGTTTAGATTTTTATATCACTTTATCTTGTCATGTAAATTGTCAGAACGATCGTGTAATATGGTCGAGTACTAGTACTTTTCATGAATTTTAATTTGGGCTACACAAAGTTGTAGAATTTTAAAAATTAAATTGCAGTCTAAAAGTGTTGAATACAAAGCTATGTCTTTATGCTGAAGGATACCATTAAGCCAGGTGTGGGGGTTCATGTTCATAATCTCAGTGACAGTACTTGGGGGGCTGAGGCAATGGAACCACAAGTTCAGGGACAGACTGTGCATCTTAGCCAGACGGAGTCTCCTGATTTTAAGGAAAAGTAGCTCAGTGATAACGTGGTTGCCTACTGTACATCTGGCTTTGT
Source organism: Petromus typicus (assembly GCA_004026965.1). Taxonomy (NCBI): domain Eukaryota; kingdom Metazoa; phylum Chordata; class Mammalia; order Rodentia; family Petromuridae; genus Petromus; species Petromus typicus. The sequence continues at coordinate 2,119 of PVIR01009304.1, read as the reverse complement.
GCTGAGTCCCAATCATTGCTGTAATCTAAGGTTGTTCGATATCTTATGTCTTAATTATTGATGATTGTTTTGGAGTTTATAAGTCAGTAGATATTTTTGCTTAATAAAACATAAGACTAGGAGAGATTGTGTGGTAATAGGTTATCTGGAGATGAGTCTGGCAAGTGGAATTTGTGATCTCCCTGGCAACCTCAGTACTTCCTGTTACCAGGAAGCGGCACAGGGGCATGGCAAATCGCGTCCTGATTACTAAATCAGCAATAACAGTTTGGTCTCCTCACTTGTGGCAGTGAATCAACTTATGCATTCCACAGATGTGTATTCTGGTATGTAGGAGGCTAGAGATAACTACAAAGGGGAAAAGACAAGTACAGTGATCTTCCCTTGTGATGCTTCCCTGATGTTCATGATGCAACTGGAATGCAGTTCCTTGATGCTTAGCTCCCCTATTTTGTATGTTAGTGTCATGTGCCCTGTAAGTTCTTCTTGGTTGGTGGATAACATATATATATATATATATATATGTATGTATGTGTGCGTGTATGTAATACATGACATTTACAGTATCAAATACAATTTTATGTGTTTTTTTAGTTAGATGTGTGCATGTATGTTGTGAATCCCTGAAATATAGAAACTGCTTAAAGATAGGATGAGGATTTATCTTTAATTTATTAATTTAATTTACCTTTTATTTATTAAGGGTAAATAGTTATTAGGGAAATACTTACTTGGGTATGTAATTTCAAGATGAGGCCAAGAAACAATTCGAAAGCATTCTCTAACAAACTAAATGAGAATTCACCAAGAAATCCAGTAGAACTGTGCAGTTTCTTCTTCCCTAGTTCCATTTCCTTTTGCCCATTCTGCCACAGTCTCAGCCTCTTGGGATACTATTTCCCAAACTCATCTTCAAAATTGTTATACATAGAAGAGTACTACTGTGCCATAAAGAGGGTGAATTTGACTCATTTGTAAGAAACTGGATATACTTTGAGACAATCATGTTAACATAAGTGTAAATACCACGTGCTCTCTCTTATATGAGAAACTCAAAGCATAAGTAAAGAGCAAAATAAAAGAGACAACAGATGACAAGGAGACAGATCTTTTGCAAACGGGAAGGGGACCAAGAGATGGAGGGCAGTTTAAAAAAGAAAGGAATGTGAAAAGAAGGATGATAACTGTGTTAGCAGGGAGAGGAAATATTTTGAGGGTGATGATAGCAGGGTGTCACTGTCACAGTTTTTTGAATGTAAACAGTTGCTGACGTTTTCTGTCACACCTTGAATCCTGAAACTTGATTTTAAAAAAGAAAAAGCCAAGGGATTACCCCTTCCCCAAGTAAAAACAAAGCAAAAGCCAAGGGATTCTCTTTGATAGTTTCCCTGACTTCTTCCCATACTCACACATTCTCTGAGTAGTAGTGGATATTTTGAATCGTGATTCTGAGCCTTTTAAATACAGAAGTGACAACACGCAGAGGATGAAGTACAGTCATGTCTTTTTTTTTTTCCTTCGTGCTATGAGTTCTGAAGGTCTGTGGGACAGGATGGGTGTTTAACTCAGGCCACTGAACTGTGTAATGTGTTACTTTGAATGCCCTTGAAATAGGATGTGTCTTTTTCTTTAAGATCAGGTAGGGACTATAAAGAAGGGAAAGAAAACATTTGATAGTAAAAAACGGAAACAAAGCTTATGTATATAGGGAACAGGGAGTTGGGGTGAGCAGGGGAATGAGAAAATGTGAGAATCAAGATGTGTCATGTACGGTACAAGTTCTCAATGTTGAATGTGATCATAATGTATACATAAAATGTGTCAATAAAATCAAAGAATTAAAAATTAAAAATCAATTTAAAAATTTAAAAAAGTGTACTAGGAGAAGGTAAAAGATCAGAGTTCATGTATAAAAAAGTGACATTGGTTTAATTGGCAGAGGAGGTAAGATGCTATACTTGAGAACACCTTAAAGTCCTGACTATAGTCTCTCCACTGTGGCTATTAGAGAAAAACTTAGAAATCTTTATGTTGACACCATTGGTAGGGTTATAGGATATCTTCTGAGCAAGTCCCACTGGCAGAACATTAACATGTTACTGAATGGAATCACAGTTAT